>JARJDS010030513.1:0-79328 GCA_030264155.1 Atheta pasadenae | reverse complement strand
GTACCAGAATCTGGTGACCAGATGTGACTATTGGCGACCGTAAAGATTGTTTGCCTCCGAAGTGTTATGTTTCGACTTTCGACCTCCGATTGAAACCTCCGATGCCTCCGATTTAAAACCGTCGGAGCCGAAGTCGGAGCCGAAGGTGTAAAATGAATCGGAAGTTCCGACATATCGGAACCGGAGTCGAAGCTCCGTTACATCCCTAGTCTAGGGGTATGATTCTCGCTTTGGGTGCGAGAGGTCCCGGGTTCAAATCCCGGTTGAGCCCTGCTTTTGTTTCTTGAATTATCATTTTGTTAAACTAAATAAAAAGTTTTTACAATAATTTAGATTGAACTATATGTTTATCAATATATCTATATTTTGTATACCTGTACGGTTTTATTGTAGTGTTCGGGACGTCTCGGAAATAATTCTACTTAAGTCCAATTTTCGTTAAATATTTTCGCAAAAATATACAATATTTCTAGAATTTACTGGATGACTCTTTGAAAATCAAATTATTGAAGTCAATTATTTTATTTGTTAGACGTTGCAACTACAAATGGTATTGGTGTCACGTTTTTAAGAACAATTTGCTGGCTCCGCGAAGTGAAAGTCTTCGAATACCGCGGCTCAATGGTCTAGGGGTATGATTCTCGCTTTGGGTGCGAGAGGTCCCGGGTTCAAATCCCGGTTGAGCCCTAGTTTTGTTTCCAGAATTACCATTTTATAAAACCAAATAAAATGTCTTCACAATAATTTAGTTTGAACTTATATCATTCATAAATAAGTCCTACAATTATCTGGTGTATATATTTATCTATTTATTAATATATAGCATACCTGTATGGTTTTCATGGTTAATTTGGGTTGTCTTGGATTTAAATCCTAGTAAAGTCCAAGTTTTGTTAAATGTTTTCACATATATGCAATATTTCTAAAATTTACTGGATGATTCTTTTAAGTTCTTCAAAGATTGACTTCTACACTCTTATTTGTTAGACGTAGTACGTGATCACTAGACGTCGCGGCTCAATGGTCTAGGGGTATGATTCTCGCTTTGGGTGCGAGAGGTCCCGGGTTCAAATCCCGGTTGAGCCCAATTTTTGTTTACAGAAAACATTGTTTTAAATTTTCATTTTCAACGGCTATATAATTTGAATTATTTAGGTTTTGCTATGTTAATACGTATTGCTTCAATTATTACATTATTACTTAATTCTTTTATCTTATCTGATTTTTAATCTTTTGTCGATGATTGCAATGCCCAGTGCATGCTTGTTTGTATCCTATGACAGTTTACACATACAAATTATTTTCATTATATGAACATATTTCATAGCTGCCAAGATTGATTGCACCATTGTTGTGCCTGAACAGTCACTGACGATGTTGTAGGTGTAACAGCCTTAACAATGAAACGTGCGATAAATGCGTACCACTCAATTGAGGCACACATTACGCTGACGCTGCTCACCGGCGCAAACTTGAAAATGAAAAATTATTATCGCGCTTCTAGCTCGCAAATAAACTGTCAGCGTTAATTGCGATTGAAGTGGCATTCCTGTGCCACAATAATGTATGCAAACAATGTTGCGGCGACCACGGCTATTGTGCAGCTTAATAATGTATCAAACAAATCATCAATTTCTTACGGGATTTGCGGAGCACATTGTTTTGCGCCAGACCGTCCGAACACATCCAGATTGTGCGAGCGGCGTGGAATCCACCTTTGATTTTCGCGCTGTGTTCGCTATACACAAAGTGCCGCCTTGACAGGTCGAGGGCCGGCGTGCAGTTTGTGCCATCCAACACCGGATCCGCGCAATTTGAATACGCCGCGATCCCGACAATGCGATTGAATGGGGCGGCGGCGTCGTGCAAAGATTGCGCTCCCTTTGCGAATCTGACACTCCTGCACTTCTTCCGGCCGGCGCGCCCGATTATCTTAACCGTGCTCATGTGTTAATCAGCCGAGTAACAATGCATGCACACCTCCGCAACCGAGGAGCCGCTAAGTCGGAAGATACGTTGCGATAAAAAAAAATTATACACATAATAACCGCGGAGAACAATAAATCTGGCGTTTATTCAAAAATCTCGAGTGCGGAATTTCATAAATCAATTTCATATGTAATGCATCCCATGCGCACATCGTTTCGTTTGGTGTATGGGAACATATTATTCAGGGATTTATTAAAACGTTATTATGGGCCTGGTTACAATGCGCGCGCGCGTTTGCCGCGTATAAATAAACTTTTTTCCCGTTCGTGCTTAAGCCGCGCGCCCGATTCATTTATCACCTCGACTGACAAATAAGCGACAAAATACAAACGTAATTAAAGGAAGATTTATGTAGTGGTGGGTTGCGCCTTGTGATTGCCCAACGCTATATCGGCGCTCAGGAGGCGACCAAGAACCGTTTTATTTAAATTATTTTTGCTGCTTCTCCAAAAAGTTTTCCAGCCTGTTGCTCAGAGTCTGCTTTTTGTTTCAGGTGAGTCTACCGTTTTCCGGCGCCGCACGATTGTTGATTCTATACTGTAAGTCGGACACTTTTTGCATGAATTTACTTCACGCCGTTCAGCGGATTTCGCGCGAAACGTGTAAATGTTCCATGTTCACGGATTTTTACTCCAATCGGGGCTAGGATCGCACACTGGTTCTCGTGAAATTTGTTTAAAAACACTTTTTTCACACCGAAAACGTGATGAAAACAATGAATTGAATTGTCGCGCTTCAGTGGCGCGTTCGTTTGAAACGGTCCGCATCAAATTTATAAAACACAATGCGATGGGTTATAGAATCAATTCGATGCGGGTCTTCGCATTCAGCTGCTACAGTGAGATTACGACCAAATTGAGAGCCGCGAACGCTCGAACAAATCTTTCAAACACTAGATTAGGTGCTATGATGTGATTTCGGGCAGTAATTCACAAATAATGCATTCCTTAATTGCGCTGTGATTGCGTGATTGATTGAATTGTGTGGTTTTGAGTATATTTTGTGATTTATAGAGAATGTAACTCGGTGAAATTGTGGTAGCAAAATGACCTATCACGCTTGAAATGAATTTTTCAATTTCACTAATGTACGCGAATTTTTTAGTCACTCTCGGTGGTAATTGCGGCATTTCATTCATTCTGCGCTTGTAAGCAAGTAATAAATTCCGACCGCAGAAACTTTCATTCCAGGCATTAGCATTTTTAAGGGGCTTGCTGATTGCTACTATTTGGCAATAAATGCTAGGTTTGCGGTGTATATATTAACGCAACACTCAATTTATCCAGAATTGGTTTGCAATCGTATTGTGTGCGCTTACAGCAGAGTCGCACAATTGCATTGGTAAAAATATGTTCTTAAGTTGTCATCGTGTACGCATCGATAAATCATCTGGCGCTGTTCAACAATACGCTTTTTATATTTTCACCTTGATCGAACGCCCGATTGCGATGGTCTGGTCTATAATTTTTGATTTCGTATCTCGTTTGATCTGTGTACAAACAGCATCGTTGAGCGCCTGCATTACAATTATTAGTCTAGCTGCTTTTAATGAACTATAATGTTGCGCCTGCGCGCGCGGTGGTAAGTGTGGTAAAAGTTCGTGACGGACGTGTTTCACATTTCTCTGGCCATTGTGTATTTCCCAATTGATTTCTTTAACTCACACGGTTCAGTTAGTAACAATGCACTTCATTTGCTCGTCAATGCTATTATTATTAAGATTATTCATCAGTATTTACATCTTACGCGCATATCATAAACTAGGTATTTCTAATTCTCCATCATAGCAGTCATGGTAGTTTGAATCCAGTCGAGGTATTTGGATACATCAACGTAAACACCATAAACACCCGCTTGTCCACATCCTTTGCCCCAAATTACCAAACCAGCTATTATGTATTTCCCTGTTACGGGATGTGGGCACATCAAGGGAGCACCACCATCTTGCTACAATATTTATAAGGTTTAACTTATTTTTAAAAAATGTTTTGGTTTACATTACCGTGCAAGCATCTTTTTGAGCCTGACCCCCGGCGCATAGTTCATTCTCTTCGTCTAAATATTTTGCGGTACCAGCAACTCCCAATACAGTTGGCTGTAGCATTGATGTTTTACATGTTTCCATAGAAACAATAGGAACTGTGACTTGTTTATGGACTTTGCCTTCGTCCCTAGTTTGGAATTGTGTTTCTCCCCAGCCACCTACTATGCAGTTGTTAGCATTTACGAAGGAGTCACCGTCACTTGGTAAACAGCCTAAACCTACATCTGTTCGATATCCCATTGGCTGAGAATCTTCTAACATGACTAATGCAATATCATCTTTGTAATCTTCTGGTTTGTTATTTGCATCAACTTTGAAAGCATCATGGATTTCAATCGCACTTGCCTTGCTATATGCCGCTGGTGGGATTGCAATGCCCGTAGGATTGTTCACCCCAATATATATTTTAATGTTTTCTCTAGATAAGATATAAAGTTTACGTGAAGTTGAAAATTTAGTTTGATTTGTATTTTATTTACTTGTTTGTGTGGACTTTATGAGCTGCAGTTAGCACTATTCTATCACTTAACAAGACACCACTTCCAATGTAGGAAGTTTCATTCATTATATACACTTGCCAAGGATGTGCCCCTCTTGTTGTGGGTCCATCTGCCGCGCTAATGTCGCTGGAATATCTGGTACCACACTCAAAATTTGTTTGAAGCGGATAGCACAATTCATAACCAGCTTGACATTCCTCAGTACTGTTTGCAGAAGGTCCTTCTTCGCCCTGATAACCATAGAAATTAGTAAATAATTATCGCATTTATTGAAACACTTACTGGTGTTACTATTCTTGGATTAATTTCCAATGATTGTGGGAAACAATATCCAACTGGTACACATTTCGGTGGACCTGATTGTGCTACGACGTTCTTATTCAGTAGCGACACTTGAACTAACGCAATTAAAATGAACGGATACATTAGCTCTATCTGTTTTGCCGGTTGATATTGAACTAACTAATCACCTGATGTGACTTTCGCGTTTTATTACATTTATTCACAATGTACCGTAGGTGAGTAAAGCGCTAACCAAATTTAAATGCATAATGGAAATACCGTGTTCGCTGATTGACAATAGACGAAGTGCACGAGCAACTGCAGATGTGTTGTAAAACATATCCTGACAAATTATTTTATTTGTTATGACTTTGTACATTGTGATAAAATGCATGTGGATTGTAGAATAAATTCTATGAAACATAGTTGTGTTTATTCACGTAATTTTATTTAAAAAATAATCATGGAATAATATTTGTCATCATTGATTTTAGTTGCGCAATATTTTCACACCGGGTTTTTATTCTGAATTTTCTTTATATTTTTTTAATAAAATAAAATTACTGGATGCAATTATTTATTGAATAATGTTTTGTGCATGAATTAATACAAAAACTTGTGCTTGGAAAATATAAAACATGATTTGGTTTTCTGAGGTTAAGCTCGTAAATTGCGAATGGCTCGGGTTATCCAGTCTACATATTTTGGCACATCTAAATAAACCCCATAGACATTAGGCCTTCCACATTTTTTGCCCCAAATTACTAAACCTGCAACCACTTTTTTACCGCTATTATCTCGACAAATCAATGGCGCACCACCATCGTCTGTGCAGGCATCTCTTCCTGCCTCACCACCAGCACACATTTGTCCTTCTTTATCCAGATAAATATCAGTTTGTGCTCCTAGTATATTTCTCATTGACTTGTAGCATGTGTCGTAGGACACTACAGGAACTGTCACTTGTTTTAAATTGTTAGTTGGGGCATCAACGATTTCAAATTCAGTTGCTCCCCATCCTGCTACCATACATCTAAATTATATTTAAAGGTATAAATTGGATTGTGGATAACTATTTGTTAGCCTTACCTTTTATTTACAAAGGATGCACCGCTTTTTGGGAGACATGCAGTTCCTACATTTTTCATATATCCCAGAGGAACATGAGCTTTGAGTCTCAGCACTGCTACATCATTTTTTAAAGTAACGGGATCAAATTTGGGATGAATAATAACATCTTCAATGTTGCGTTTGAAAGCTGATGGTAGCGAATTTCGGCTGTGAACGCCTATATAAACCTGTAGCCTTTGCAGAGAGTTTTTGTTACGATATATTTTGTGGGCAGCTGTTAAGACGTGGTAGCGATCAAGCAAAACACCACTTCCAGTGTATCCTGTCTGATTGGTTATGTAGACTACCCAGGGATGCGCACCGCTTGGTGCAATACCATCTTGGGTTGTAGCATTGATTGTAGATGTGTAACCACACATGGTGGCTATTCGGTTTTGTGCACATAATTCTTTACCACTTCCACATCTTCCATTTTCGTCAGGTACCAATATTCTTACATCCACTGTTCCTTCACCGGGTTCCATGGGAAGGCAGGTACCGAGAGGAACACAAATGGGCCTTTCAGTTTGTCCCATAACAGTTGCAAAAGCAAACGCAATATATAAAATTATTTTATACATTTTGTGTAATTACTGTTCTGATGCGACTGCAGCCAAACTAATATGCCAAGTGAGGCTCCCTTAATACCTTATATACCAATTTCCGAATTGTTGATGATTGATTGTGCAATAAGGATGGGAGTTATGATTAATATAACAGCTACTAGTTAAGTAATTAAGTCGTGTATTCATTATGACCAAGTAGAGGACATTTTCCTTGTAAAACACAAACAAAAACAACGTTTTAGAACATAACATTTTATTTAATTACAAGCAAGATATAGTTTACAATGGAATAAATATATAATAACATAAAAATTGTATATTCAACCGAAGGTGAGCTCATTGACGGCTGAGTCAATCCATCCTCTGTATCTAGATACATCAACATACACTCCATATACGTTAGGTTGGCCACAATTTTTTCCCCATATGACTAAACCAGCTACTGAGAATATTCCATTGGATTCACATACTAAGGGTGCACCACCGTCTTGTGTGCACGCATCTCGGTTAGCTTCTCCACCAGCGCATAATTCGTTGGTGCTCAGATATATATCCACATTGCTTCCCAAAACTGAGGGTTGAGCCATTGATGCTCTACACACATCATAACTGACGATGGGAACTGTTACTTGTTTTTGAGGGGCCGTGGGCGCATCATAGATGTTGAATCCAGTTTGTCCCCAGCCAGACACCACACAACGTTGTCCTACAAACGAGGTACCGGCTGCTGGCAAACAAGCTGTACCAACATTTATTTGGTATCCCAAAGATATAGGTTGACTAAGACGTAAAACCGCAATATCATTTCTAAGAGTTGATGCTGAAAAGCTGGGGTGGATACGCATGGAAGTTACAGTACGTCGCTGAGCATTTCCGATATTTGCAGGGTTGTGAACACCGACGTACACTTCCAGATTACCAGGAGTATTTCTGAAATAATTTGGTGTTAGTTAGGGTTTTGGTGTAAAAGATTAAATGCCGAACTTACAAGTTTAAGTTGACCTTGTGAGCTGCGGTTAGGACATGATTGGCATCTAAGAGGACACCACTTCCGGTATAACCAGTTTGATTACGGATAAACACTTGCCAGGGATACGCGCCGTTGATGCTTTGTCCATCGGCGGTGCCTACTCCCTGAACATACCTTCTTCCGCATGTGGCTCCGCCTGCAACCCCAAAGCATGCAACTGTTCCAGCAGGACAATTTGTACCAGGAGGTATGGTTGTGCCTTGGTCGCCCTGGAAATTGAAAAAATAGTATTTTGCGCTTATATTAAGATTTAAAGTTTAGTACTCACCGGTGTTACAATTCTGGGATCTATCACATTTCCTCCAGGAGCATTTGTTATGCAGGTTCCAGGTGGAACACAAATAAAATTAACTCCTGGTACTTGAGCGTACACAGCAGATACCAATGCAATGATCACTGTTGTTTGAAACATGTTGCACATTTGTTATTCTTTGCTTTTACTGTTTGTAGAGTTGATTTGTTATCAAAACACTGATGCTGCTACGAGTTTGCTCGTCTTATTTATTAGAGAAAATATATCAGTATCCCACCAAAATTTTAAATTATATGATTTGACAATGAGTTCTAAGGTGTGTTATTATTGTGAATTAAAAAACAATTTTCCCGACTACCACTGGTTTCGTATTGTTCTGCACTGACCCTTGAAAAGTTGCGATGACACCTCTTTTAACAAATTCATTGGAGCGTTTTGATAGATATTTTTTATTTATAATATGCACACTGTTATACAATAGCTGTCTACAATAGCATTGTGTTTGCTCTTGGAGTTGTCTGCTCGCGGGGGTAATGACTCACTCTATAGTAGTGTCACTTGATATTCCCGTAAATGTGGCAATATTACTACATTGTATCAATCCATCTATTTGCATGTTAGCACGAAATCTAAATAGACACGCACGAATGATACACATTCGTACTCAATTCAATCTTAAATTTCAGGTCATTGTGAAGTGGATTTTTGACGCATTTGTGACGGCCGCATTACAATCAATTCGAATTAATAAAGTAAATATGGGAAATACCGAGCAAACAACTATTTTGAACATAATACAATTTAATCATCGCATAGGTTGTCCTTTGAATATGGATTTTCAAGGGTGATGCCAGTCATATTGTGTAATAATCATTAGAACATCGAGCAATTGTAGTTTACATTAACATAATTATATGTATTATGATTATAATGTATTTGAGTGTGAAGGTGCAAATAAATCCCCGGGTACTTAGAAATGATAGTTTACTCATCCTGAGGCTATATATGTTTCCACTGAAATCGGATGTAACGTTTATTGAAAGTTTCCGTTTTTCAATTGCGATGACATGGTAAACATTCATTATATCACAAGCGCAGTCAAGGTGTTTTTGCATATTTATTTGATTTATTCTGCTCTTATATATAATTATTTATGGTTATCTAAGTTTAACGATTTTAATGTTACACTCATACATTACACACTGGTGTGTTTTTCTCAATAAATAACATCTACAATAAATTAAAACATTGATTTCTAAGTAATATTAGTTGCTAATTGTTAACGTAGAGCTAATTCTTCAATTGCTGATTCTATCCAATCAATATATTTGGGGACATCCACATAGACACCGTAAACACCAGGCTGGCCACAGTTTTTGCCCCAAATTACTAGTCCAGCTACGTAGAATAATCCTCCATTATTACACACCAGTGGTGCCCCTCCATCTTGAGTACAAGCATCTCGATTTGCTTGACCACCAGCACATAATTCATTAATATCCAAGAAAATATCTACATTCGATCCTAAGACGTTTGGTTGTGACATAGAGGCATGACATGCCTCAAAACTAACAATTGGTACTGTAACTTGTTTTTGTGGAGATGTTGGCGAATCATTGGCTCCGAATCCAGTTTGTCCCCATCCAGCTACGGTGCAATTCTGACCAACGTAGCTGGTGTCTGCTACTGGTAAGCAAGCGGTGCCTACATTTATTTGAAAACCCAAAGATATGGGTTGATTTAGCCGGAGCACTGCCAAGTCGTTAAATAAAGTCGTGGGGGAAAATGCAGGATGAATTCTCATTGCTACTACAGTTCTGCGTTGGGCAGTTGTTAGAGTTGTCGGGTTGAACACTCCAATATATACTTCAAGGTTTCCAAGTGTTGCTCTATAAATTAGGAGTTTGTTGACTTATTGCATTAAGTTAAATCAGAATATAGCTTACGCGTTTGCATTAACTTTATGAGCAGCAGTCAAAACATGGTACTCATCTAACAGGACACCACTCCCTGTATAAGCAGTTTCATTACGAATGAAGGCTTGCCAGGGAAAAGCCCCGTTTGAACTAGGACCATCAGCAGTTGTTAGATTTGTAGCGTATCTTCTTCCACATGTTCCTGCTCCTATCAATCCATAACACGCGACTGTACCTTCAGGACATTGTGTAGTTGGTACAGTAGTTGGTGTTTCAATCTGAAATAGAAAACAGATTACTATTCGACTTCGTCCTACTAATTGGGCTGCAACTAACTGGAGTTACAATTCTAGGGTCGATAACATTTCCTCCAGTAGTATTAGTTATGCATGTACCAGGTGGCACACAAATAAATTGCGTCCCTGTATTTTGGGCATATACTCTAATCCATAGAACCATCAAAATGAAAAGAATCTGAGATCTCATCTTGTTGTTAAATTTAAAAAAACCAAATGTATTTTGTTGAAGTTTTTGCAGTAGAATTGAAACTGCAACTGATAATTCTGAAAAAAGTGCGTGAATATTTATTTATATGAATTCCCACCAAATATTTAGCAATAAAATGCATTGATTACAAACGTTTTATAGGATTTTGTGTGTGCCTGTTTTTGCGGACACGCAATAATGCGATAAATATTAATGCTGATTGAACAATTTGCACCGAATTAATTGTTGCACTAAAGTTAATTGTATGTTTTACGCCACATCTACGGTGGGAATGATAATGCGATGGACTTGACCAGACACAATGTCCTTTGGTTATTATTCTCCCAAGCTAATAAATCATTTATTTATATTTTTATCAATACATTTGCTGTGGTTGCGTGTTCTCTATACCCTGAATTGACAATAAGCATTTGTAGTCGTTTTATGCTTTATACGATGCCATAAATGATTGATAGTCTCTCTAGCAGTATCTAAATAATTTAATAAAACATTGTATGTATTGTAGGTAATAAAATGTATGTCATTTCTGTAATGTTTCAAGGTGTAAACAATTTTTGACTTTACATTTGTTCTGGCATTTTAGTAATTTATCAGCGTAATTCATGTAATATGTCTAATTAAGTTTATCGATCTGCTATTTTTATTTTCGATATATAAGGTGATATATAGTAATAACATGGATAATTACGATTGGAATGCTCATAATTTTCTGAATTTGCATAAGTAAATGCAATCAAATTAATATAATTATTTATTTACGGATATTGACAAGATTTATGAAGTAACTTATTTAGTTTAGTGAATTTCATTGTAAATTTTGCGGTCTAAATATTTTTATGAGAGCTTTAAATGACCGATTTTAAGCTCTCAAGTTATATTACAGCCCAAATTGTAGTTGGAGAATAATTTTCTAAAAGTTGCAAACTTATATAGCATGGTTGGTTTTTGTAGGTGATACATATATTTTGTAAACTCATTAATTTTGATGATTTGGACATGTTGTTGTTGTGTATTTGTTAAGGAGGAGCAGCAAACAATCGCGAATGCATGCCTCATGTGAAAGAAAAAAATTCTATAATACCCACGTTATTTCTTTTACCTTCAGAATAACATATAATCAAATGACACTGCAGTTATATCTTCCGCTGCGGGCTATTCGTGCTTCGTTGACCGAAAACCCTACAAATTTTCTTTATTCAACTTTCCTTGGCTGTAAACTTGTTGTTTTTGTTTTTATTCAAATACAAAAACAGGTGTTAAATATGTTATCTTTCATATTGCTGCGGCGTTTGCAATACACTTCAAAGAAATAGATTAATGGTAATCCGAAGACAATATTAATCAATACTATTGGTGTGTGAGTACGTGAAATTTACAAATTAAATTGTCCCGTTAGGAAGCGATTAGAGCTGATGCCAAAAAACAGCAATCGATTAGCTTTGTATCAATCATGCGAGTACGGTTTGGGAATCAATTAGTTGAAGGATTCCACATGTGGGATGAACATAAATCAATGTACCTATTTCCTAAGTCAGTTGTTCAGTCAATTGCAAAATTAATTTATGCTTTTCGAAGTGAGGCTTTTTCTTCGTTGAAGATTCTTGCATACGCGCAGTCAGTTTTCAATCATTGGCGCATGCGTCACTATCGAAAAGTCGATGGAGCGTGTTATGCACCGTGTTCGCGCCTGTTTTTTTACGTGGGCCGGCGAATAAATCACGCATTAAAATAACTCGCATCGATTTCGCACGAAATCGCAATCCAATAACGAGTTATCGGCCGGTAATTGCGTTTCGTATTTGTTTAATTAACAACCAATTCATGCCGACGGATCGGTCGATACGTCGTTCGATTGTGAGCGAGGGTTTGCATGTACTTTCACTCGTACAGACATCCAGCACACATGGTTGGAGCAATGCGTGTGCCTGATTCGAGCATGTAAATACATCATTATACAATCGACGTGCAATTAATTTTATTTGCTCGACGGTTGCCGCTTGCTTGCTTGCCCAACGATCTGGATTGATAAAATAATTATGGAAGTTGTTAAGCTGTAAAAATATTTTCGGTAATTACATCTATGTTTGGCAAATATCTGCTTGGAAGTAGGTTTGTTGATTGCTACGTAAAACAATGTTTAATTGAATTGGTTTGCTGCAAGGCATTATTTGTTTGTCATTGACGAAACATTTTATTAACGCAGCTGACTTGACTGACTGTTACTACAACTCGAAGTAAAAATTCTTTAATAGGTGCGGTATTAATGCGATTTCAATTGAGTTTCGTTTTCTAATCGATTTCGTTCTTGTTCTTGCCTGGTAGCAGGACACAAGCTCACCGGACACGAAAACTATAATTTTGCTTTGATTACACGTCTCTTGCGCGCAGTTTATCAATCAATCCGCGGCTAGAACTGTTTGTCTAATTAGGTAAAACGCAGGATTGAATTCGATCCGGCGATTAATCAATTATGTTTGTTTTAACATTCCAATTGGAACTTTTACCACTAACACACGTTTTGCGACTTATTTGTTTAACAACTCTGCAAGACATTTCTGACAGTGTGTTACAAAAGTTTTTAATGCAGTTTTCTCGGATTGCATGGTTCTTGGGATGCGATCGCGTCGTCGCGATTAAATTTCATAAGCTCACGATGTCGCCGGGCGCCCATGAACACCGAACATGGCGGCTACCAATATGCAAATATAATTAGTAATGTACGATGGTTATCTTTTGTGGTACTTTATTGGTATTGCGTTCGATTGTGCAATAAAACATGCAAACAGTGTTGCGCATTCGTTTGGCGCGGGTTTTCAGCGTTGCTTAACATTAACATTCATAATGGCGACTTTTACAAGTTTAACATGCATCATGAATGTCCCGATCAGATGCCTTGTTACTGCGCGCCGCGATTGTTCGAGCGCAATGCAAGCTTAATATCTTAATTAGTCGTTGATCTTTCAATGCAATCGCATGCCGTCATATTGTATGTCGATCGTGATGAATATGAAAAAGGTCGAACCCCTTTTTCGCATGCCAGCAAACGGACGGGCGACGTGAATTATGTTCTCATTGAAATCGGATTTTGCTTTTTGAGCTAAGATGCAAATCGTAAAATATTTCTTTGTTACGTACGGCGACTTCTGCCATCCTAAATATCATAACTATTTGCAATAACTTTGACTAGGATCAAATTGTTGCGCTATTGTTGCCAATTCGTTCATTAGTTTGAGATGCGAGCGCGGAATCGATGATTGATTGCTCAAATTGTTCGAAAATGTATACCTTACTAGTCTTAAGAGGTGTAACCATCGAGAGTGAAAAAGTGGACGTCGTATCGTAAGAGCGATTCATTCATCAACTCATAGAGCTGTCAGCGACTCTCCATCATCACCTGATCGCCGTGTTAATATTTAACAACATAAATCTAACTAATATAACCAATTAAGATTTTATATTGTAATCAATTAAGGTTTTTTCTTCGTTGCGGCATCGGCGTGTTAATCCGCGGCGTTTAAAAGCCAAGTTATAAATTTATTTCAAACGCCGTTTGAGGATAAATAGCCATGAAAAAAACGATGCATTTATTACAGGCGTTTTTTGTTGGTGTTTCATGTGAGATAAATTAATTGAAGGAGATATGTGATTTTTAAATCTTCACACTTTTGATTCTTTTTTATGTTAAGGTAATAAAGATTTTATATTTTATTTAAAGCGGTTTGTTTGGTTAATATTCTGTGACGCCTTAAAGGAGCAGGAAATCTTGTTGGTATTGCAAAGATTTAAATATTACAGTCCACAAGTTTTCTAATAATGTTATGCACTCGTACGTAACTTATTGAATAAATAGATTACTGTGAAATGTTTGCCGATATCGATATAGATCGGAATTTTAATAAACATGTGCATTTATTGTTCATTCATGCATAGAAGGTGTTTAAACTCCGGTAAATTTTATTAGACGAGATTTTATTAATTTAAAATTCAACACATGAATATACAAAACAGCCTGTTCCACACTTCGAAATTATGTGAAATAACTTTAAATAAGTCTATACTAATTCTTTCATTGAGAATCTTTACTCCGATAAGTTCTATATAAAATACATAAGAAAAAATACACGTATAGTAAGTGCGCACAAGCCAGGAGTCCTCTGAGCGAGCGAGACCGAAGCGACTGCGGGGCGCGAGCGAGTGCACTGCGCTGGCAGTCCCTTCGGCACTTTTCGCCTTCGCTCGGGTTACTTCGCACCTAGGGCGGTCGGAGCGCGCCTATATAAACGCGTGCTGCCTAGTCCGCACCTCATTTCGGTTTGAGACTTCGTGGGGGAAGGTTCTCAGGGTCTCCTCGTTTATTTTGGTCCACCCATTACATAACACTGCATTAAGAGGACATCATACTGGCATATAATAATAGATCTAAGATTTCAAATTTTCTTATTTTAATTTTATCTCATGTATTTCATATGGAACTTATCGCTGCCTTCTAATAATTGTAATAGTACTAAGTTTCCGAAAGATGTTTTTCCATTAAATTACTTGAATTTTCATTTTCTTCGAGATTGCGCTTTTTGATGTCAGTATATTGGTGCAATGTGGTTTGGAAGCATGCATCAGTTAACAGTTCAAATCAATTCACTTTCTAAACGAAACACGAAACGGCACACAATATATTCATTTCTTAGGTAACACAATTGAATTTAAAATTGAAATTGGTAATCTGTCACGCGTTCGAGAGAATTGTAATCAAAAATATAAATTAAATATTGCGGCCCAACAAATAGAATTTATTTAATTTTGTAATTTTCCGGTTCGAAAGGAGTAAATAATTGATTTCGGTGTTTTGTTGAAAGGTTTAGTAATAAAAAAAGTGAACTTTCGGGAAATGTCAAATGGCCAGCTTGACAATTTACGACGACTTGGGTTTGCCTATTCTCCTGCGGCGCGAAATGCTAATGCAAGTCGTGCGCCTTTGTGGTGCGGCGTTTCTGCTGGATGAAACGAAATTGAATTTTAATCGAAATTTTGTCCTTTTTGTTCATCATTTTACTTGATTATCAATTTTACGATTGCATTCAAGGCATGCAGGAATTTAGATTTTATTGCAAAACTGTATATAAACAATGTACACAATATTTTAATGTTATATTTTAGTTTAATTAAAAATTAAATTAAAAATAAATGAATTTTTATAAAATATTGAATTGCTGAAAAATGAAATATTTTTTTGGTAATATATTAATCGATAAATATTTTCCAGTGTTAAAAGTATTATTGGAAGATTGTCAAATATTTAAGTCTTAGTCTAAGACTTAAGCAATAATTTGGGTGTCAATTAGATACAATCCACTTAGAATTTAATTTAAATATTTTTATGCATCCACTTAAAGGCTTAGCGTTTTATGTGTATATTATAACCAACACTGGCTTTCTTCTAAATAATAATTTTTAATCCGTCGCCTTAATTCATTCACCACTGCGAGGCAATAAAGGCGCACATCGAGTACGTCTTAACTAAAAGCAAGCGTTAGCCACAAGAAGTCAGGCGCTGGGACTGGAACCAACGCGGTTTCTATGAAATCAAATCGAAAATCGAATAGAATACGAATTAAACTACAGGCCATGCTGTACACACATAAAAAGGACACGTTTTTATTGCACTATAAAACAAGAAATTTATCATGCATAAATAACAAATTAATTAAGAATATTATAATCGTTTAATTTTAATTTTACAATCTAACGAGACCCAATGAATTGTCTACTGAAAATGCAGGCGTATGCTAATCGGTTCGATCGGTCGATTGCATGGCATGACTGCCACTCGTTGAGCTGCATTAAAAGTCATTAAATTGTGCAATGAATTATATCGAATTAAGCGATTCGGTTCAATTGGGTTTGTTTAGTTTCGTTTTATCTAGCCATTGCTTTTGTTTGCTTTCGATATGGTTTAGTTTTTGTTTAATTTGGTTGGGACTGAAAGTAAAAACGACAAATAAGGATTGAAATCGTGCGAGGCATATAAAATAAAATGTGTGCCATTTTATTATAAATTTTTATTCGAGTTTTCCAAATATGAAAATGGATTTTTGTTGCAATTTTTGATTGTGACAATTTTATCTTGCGCAACACTATCGGTGTGCATGCATAATCTTGTTGGATAATAAATAATTGGCGTTGCCCAAGAGAGATGCTAGACCTGGATCTTGGTTGTAAGCTGGCTGTTAGATGTGGTTGGCCATTGTTCATGCCATTTGGCGATGGATGTCGAACATTGTTTATCGCCGCGTTGTAATAGGACTTGGTATAAGTACAAGAATTACAAGATGTGCGCGTGCACATGTAAATGCGCAATTTAAATTTTGATGCGCATTCGCTTCGCCAATTCGCAACAATCGGTGCATGCGTCGAGGCATTTGAAAGTAGTGCAAAAGCGTGATTTCGAAAGGCACTCGATGCATAATAATAATATCGGATACAGCTACGACCATGGCGACGACGTCGACAACGTTCGCTTTTCGTTTGGTGTTGTGCTTAGGAAAAGGATCCCTTTCGGGTTCGTTATTTCATGTCGCGTCGCCCCGTGCTTAACTTATGTCTTGATCTAGATATAGCAAGCGATTGCGCAATCGTCAATGTGCCAGAAAGTACTCGCGAGTATTTGAAAAGACTTAAAAGTCGAGTGAGTCGGAATACTCGAAATGAAAACGAAAAGTGCTTGAAGGCGGCACTCTGGTGAAGTGGCACTTGTCAATGAATGAAGAGTTGAGGTGCACTTGTGTCTTTGGAATAGGTAAAACTAACAACAATAAATATTATTTAATCGATAAACTTAAATATTTAATAATTCTACTAAATATGACATTACAAGATCGAAAGTTCTTTAACTTAAAAATGAATTGTATAACTAGGATTTGATTAAAATGAATTGTTGATGTAATAATTATTGAAGTAACGATTTAAAATGCTGATGTTGGTTTATGCAATCGTTTTAGGTAGGTGTAAGTACGTACAACATAATAAGCCACCGATTGCAATTAGAATAAACGCGATGATGTGAAGTCTCTTGGATGAAGCGGCGATAGCGTCGCAATACAGCACTGAGCTTTGAAGCTTGAGGTTTTGCATCACCTTTAAGGCGCATTAACTTACTATCTGCGGTGCACCGCACCACTCGCAGAGCGAACAGCGATTATGATAATGACGATAATGCTCACGCCAATCTTGCTCGTATTTATTTACTTTGGTGCTGGTTTAACTGCGGTATTAGCGCACACGATGCATTTACACATACTTGTTTTATGGTTTAATACACACCGCTGCCGATAGGTGCTGCTCCACGTTCGATTTTTAGTAATTTGAAAGCGAAATTGATCGGTAATTTTAAACTAAAAAACTTTATCCAAATAAAAACGCCATCGTTACAAAATAATCGACCATATACGAATATATCTTGCTTGCAACTTGCTCAGTTGAAGTTAAATCAAACGTGTGCACGATTATGATAATTACCATGAGCCACGACTCCGTACCATAAGTTGAGTTTTTAACTACATCAAAAGAGTCTTAGAAGTCTGCTTGCTCTTTGGTAGTAATGGCAAAATATACGAAAGTACATTTAAATTTTCTTTTTTTTTGGAGCATATATAACTTGAATACTGGCGACTTCTGTCGTTCTGCAAGAACGCTCAAAAATGTTTAATTGCAATATTATTTGACTCTTAATTAACCACGAGCATAATTAATAAACGCGCACGTCCTACGCGCTCATTAACGCATTCGATTACGATGCGGCTGCTGCGGCTGCAATTGCCATTGCGGCCCTAGCATTCTAATAGTTCTTAGCTAGTTAACTGTAAACTGCTTGGCAAGTTCTTCGTCATTCAGCATCGCGAATAAATAACAACGCGAACGCAAAAATGCCGCACGTATCTCGGGCAACGCGCGCGATAAACACTACCAGCATAATTTATAAATGGCTGGTAATTAAATTGCTCCCTAGCGACTCCAGCGTTTGCCACACGCTATCTGCAAAGTGTAAGATTCATTTGAATTGTTTAACATTATTAAATTTACGGGAAAACATCGAATTGTCGTAAATTACACACCTAACGAGCCGCGCAACGATATACGAGTATTATGGTGATTATTTTTAATATGCAGAAATTGTCTAATCAGACATGCTTGCTGCCTAATTTGTCACGTGAGGTAATTAACTTCGTGATGTTGATTTAACTCACTTTACATTGACATTACGCCCTAGGAATTTGTTTTTGATCATTAAATCATGAAATAAACCTTGAACGTTTCTTGTGCGTGAGCTTTGCATTGAGATTTTTTCTGTTGTCTACGAGTAATGGTTATTAATGTGATTAAGGACCAAAAGTCACCTGTGAGCAATGATCAGGATTTTTTCTCTTAGCTGGTTAATTAATTGTGAATTATGTTTAAAGCTTTTCAACCCATATTTAGAACTGGAAGATACTCATTTTTTTCCCATAAAATTAACTATAAGCTGGAATAACTTTACTTGTTTGAAGAAGAAAAGTTTTAATACATTGTCTACTAGAAATATTCCAAACAATATGTAGCTAACTCGACCTGATTTATCGATTTGCTTGCAAATTATTGTTGCCGATTGCATACATTTTTTCGTAATTAATTGATTGCGTATGTATTTAATGTCGACATGTCAACTTTGATCAAGGTTTTTAGTACGAATTGGATTGAAATCATTATTTGTGTACTTATGTGTCATTATGTATCGCATTTTATCACAACGATCAAAATGATCAAATGCCAAAGCAATTTGTTTGATATTTATTTCAATGTTTATGTTTACTACTATTCGTATTGTTGTTTTTCTGTCTGCCGGATGGTTTTATGCTTCTGGCATTCAGTTATAATTTATTGCACATTTGCGTATTTTTGTAACCTTGACTTTGCTTTCGAATTTGTGTCAATATCAACAATGTACTTGTATATCAATTGTTTGCCGTGCTTTTCTCTGATGTTTGTGAATTGTGATGTTTTTTAGTGTTTACACGATGTGACCTTTCTGTATCCAACAAATAGTGTTTGCACTTTTGCTTTCACTTTTTCATAACGTATAAATTATACATTTATTATATATAATATTTGTTTAGATCACCAACCAGTCATTTTTATGATGATTGATGTTTTGTTGGTTGCCTACGTTACAATCAACATTAACACAATTATTTTATGTTGGTTCTGTTTTTATACATGCAGTCTTTTCGTGTTAGCAAAAGGGTACAGCACGTTTTCTACAAATTTCACATGCATCGAGCACGTTTCAATTAGCTTTAATTATTTTCGTTAATTAGCTAGCGCGTGTACGTGAGTGGCGCACCGATGTCAGCTACGCGATTGCACAAAGCTCGCGCAAAGTGTGAAATGACACGAAAAAGTTATAATTACACTCATAATTAATGTCGAACATTGCGCAGTCTGTTTACATTAAATGAAATTGCGCGGTTTATTATATCGATTCGAATCTATGCGACTAGGTAGCCATGTGACCACAACTGCCACCAGTAATCTTAAAATCTTTGTTTTGCGTTTTAATTGCACAACGCTATTACGATATTAAATTTAATTAAGAGATTTTCGGCACCTGCAGATTGCATTATTCGATTTCGTTCGCTGCTGCTGCACGGTGCTGTATGACAACTACCACTGACAATAAACTTTGCCGATACGAATCGAAACGCTGATTATGAAGGTAGAGATTATCATGTCGTACTCATTATATTAACCCAATAAATACCCTCTTCTTGTGGCTGTTATACGGCACGATTTTACGACGAAATCTTTAATAACTGCGCCGTGCTCGCGGATAAATTTATCGCACATGCGCGCGTTACTTAATTGCCATTCTTGGCGCGACTAACAATGTTTCTGTACGTCGTGTGTTTATCATATTCCGCCGTCTAGAATGTGAAATAAATTATGATACTACATATTTTATGCTGATGCTTGCGTTGATACACATTCCAACTCCAACCAACCACCGCCAAGTAACTACAAGTAAGCTTTGGTAACTATCCACTGAAAATTGTGCAAACGTTCGTGCGCTTGAGAACAAAGTTATACATTTTGTGTCTTTGTAGGACTAGTTACAGGAACTTGTATATTTTACAGGCGTATGGTAATATTTTAAAATTTATTTCTGCGACACTTTATGGCGGCCGACGAACGCTGCGGACATGAAACGCGCGTTGATTAAGCACGCAATCAATATGTGCATTAATTTATTGCGTTGCTAATTAGGCGTTTGCTTGTTTCAGGTGAGTCTTCTTCATCGTTTGCATTATTTATCGATGCGTCTGGCACATTCGCCAACGTTGCGCCATATTTGTACTTGACGGGTGAGTTTTATCACTTTTTTATTCAACTCGGCACGGGTTGCTGCACCAACCATCGAGTGTGTTTCTCCGAACTCAAGATGTGCGTGTTGCAGACGTGAAAAATGAACGGAAATCGATTTATTAATTCGCGATTGCTGCGGACAATTACTAATTGCTTTATTAGCGAATTACATTGCAATATTTTAATGTCTCCATTTCCAGACACACTTAAAATGATATGCGGCATCTTGATTTTACGATTTCCTCCAGCAGCTTCTGGACTCTGTAAGGAGTTATTTTTTTGTATGTTGCTAGGTTGGAACACTGAGTACCTACAGTCCATTTGAACGGTTCGTTACAGAAACATCACTCTTCTCGCGGGCGATAAATATCCCTCCCTCGTTCTGACATTTTAATAGTTCCATTTATATACTAATATGCTGCGTCTAAGTGGTACGCGAGCTTCGCCTGAAGGCTGCGGATTGTCGTAATAAAGTCTGCAGAGTGCCGTGCCGGCTGGAATAAATAAGGTAATAATAAGAATAACAATGGTGCAAAAAACGCGGCAGTGAAATGGCTGGCAACAGCATCACCTTGCCCTTTTGCAAATAATAACGAAATCATATTTGCCATCGTGCCCAAGTAAGCATGGCGTGTAGCGTGTGGCCAGAATGCAATGGCTTCATGCCAGGCGGGACGACGATGAATAAATGCGGCGATTACCACCGCACAGCGTTTCGCATTTGTTTGCCGATAAGTGGGCTGGCGATGGCAGTGCGAATCTAAACCCGGAGCAAGTCGTCTTACAAATGGGTTTCATCATCGTGGAATGATGATTTTTGAGAATTGCATTAATTTAATTCAATCAAGAAGCAACAACGTGGCGCGTTTTTTAGATTACAATGCAACCACTTTGTTTCTGGTTATGACACAGGCAACGAGGTACAATAAATTATTGTGACTCAATTATTTGATAACATCATTCAATTAATTTAGTAACAATAAACAAACACTCTGCTTGTCTTGTTACCTCAGAATCGCTTTCTCTCTTGGTTTAAAAGTTTAGGTCTGGTTTGGTTTGGTTTTGGTCGGTCTGATTCTGACACGTCTTATTGTCTCAATCAGTCTGAATAAAGCGATGACCGCTCTGCGTGGCCTCATACGTCTTTTAGCTCTTTGGCTTTGTGTCTGGCGCGAGTTTGCGATTGCATCTAGAGAAAGTGGTCACGTTCATTGGCTAGCAAAGATTGCTGATGTGATGACGACACTGTTTTGCAAAACGTCGAGAATCGCAGCTGGATAGGTGATAGCAAACTACACAACAGATGGCCAGATGGTAGTCAACACACGAAATGAAAAGTGTCTAGAAAGATACAATTTACCATATTCTGCCGTACATACACGCGAATATCATTTCCAAACTGTAAAATTTTAATTTCCGTCGGTATTTCAAACGCATTATTTATTCATTTATGCAATATAGGTACAAAAACTCTCTTGCAATCGTTATTGAAGTTGAGGAACTGCTTCCAACATGCGATACTGCCATCAATACTAATTAAGAAATTAACACATTGGAACTATATATCAATTCAGTAAGCGAGCTTTGCAGAAAAGGTATACGTTTCAGCGGGTCCAGGATCATATATTCACGTTTGTGTAGCGCCTTATGTTGAATGCACTCCTCAGGGTGCAACATCACTTTGACTGTGCAGAGTAGGTTCAAACTGGTCACCTGAAACAAGTATTTGATTACAAAACGAAAAATCTCAACGACAAAAAACGCCGACTGAACATGCACACTCGCTGTGTTTGCAAGCGCTCGTTGTTTTTCCTTGTCTTTTGGCAACCGTTTAAATGCAAAATTACTCGTAACTTCCCGAACTTTATGAATATGATGGCCATTTGCGCGTTTATGTGTGGTTCTGGCTGGCGGCGATCGAAAAAAGGTGACTCGTTTATAACCACACTCTATGGCCCGTCGCAGGATACCATAAGCGCGGTATAAACGTGTAATCGAGTTGTTTTCTCTCCTACATCGTTAATTTATGGCTAGATACGGCGTTTATAAGCGAGAATTCCTTCCGCTCCAACTGAAAAACTTTGTGTCGCTATAAAATCGAAAACTAACAGGCGAGCGAGCGACCAAACCTGCTGTTGGAACTCACACAAAAGCAAAGTTTGCAGTTTTTCAGCAAAATATTGTGCAACATAAAAATATGTAGTAAATATTTCTCTAGATTTTTTAATATACCAATTCCGTTTGAGTTAATGAGTTAACAAACAAGAACTGAGAATTAAAAAAATACAAATTACTTGTTTATTGAGGAACAATTGCCTGTAAAACGTTGCCACTTAATTTCTTGCAACTTGCGACTAAGGAAAATTTCTTTATTTGTAGAAATTGCTCTGGGTTGAGTTAAACTTGTACAAAAAATCTTTAATATTAGCAGGCTTGAGTCCTGGTAATTTTGTCGAGATGTCAAGTTGAGCTTCACATTGCTTCACATTGAACGTAATGACTGAGAGAAAAAATACACTCATGTTGGGGACGTGTATTCTTTGGTGTACAAAGCTATATTTTCCACAAAACATACTTGAAGACAAAGATCGAGTAAAGCGAAGTTGTTATTTAATGATCAACTGTATATCCAGTCAACGTCCAAGCTTTGGATAAAAACAATTTGATGCGTGTTTAGGTAGCGTGTTGGGGACATGCATATGATGCGTTTAAACAATTTTGTATTTTACGTTGGAAGCTCTTCGGGAACAGTTAGGATAATCACATGTGCGAGTGACTCAAAGTCAAGATTAATAATAATATAACAAGGTATAATTATTAGATTGTTGGAATTATGTAGTTGGTGTGTTTATATTCCCGTTTTCACGATATAATCTAAGTGGGAAGCAGACTTAAGTTTATAAGGAATTATGTTTAGGAATGTCATACATTACTATAAATTACATCTTTTTATTTTATAGTATTTCGAAAAAAAGGGATTATTTGGCTATTAGAGCAGCCTAACCCCTTAAGGAATTTTGCTTATTTTCTATTTATGCTAATAATGTGTTTATGGTACAATAACAAGTATATAAAGTAGGCATGTTTGATGCTTGTTAGTTTAGTTGAGTTTACTTATTCCGTTTGGCAGGAATGTTTTCAATAATAAATTCAAAGTTATATTGGTTTAATTTTAGTGTAATGTAAACATTTGTTGATTAGAAAATCTATGGTCTCTGAGAGATTTCAATGTATTGTAGCTTGATATAGCGTGAATCCTTAGAAATTTACAGATAGTGCAGAATAATCAGTGTAAAGGGCGCATTGCTCGCACAAACAGGAAGCTGCGTAGCCTCACCAGCTGAATTAATTAATTTCAATTAGCTTCACATAATGGCCGACTGTAATACCGATGATAACATGCCGTGTATTAACTTGGCAATGTGAAATTAATTTAAATTCGCTTGCCTACGCTGGACTGCATTCTTCGGCGAATCTACAATTGCGATTGCATAAATACGAATGCTTTGAGAGAGCACGTGATTATACAATGTTTAACTGATGTGTGTTGTGTGTTTCATGTTGTATTGAATACGTTGATTGGTGGACAAGCGCATGGGCAGCAGAAGGTACTCCGTACTCCGTTATTTATTAATTGAATCAATTTCTGCCGTTTACGTGTAATGTATGTACACGCTTATTGTTTCGCGCTGCTTGTTTTATCGTAACTGTAATAAATGTAGTGGAGTTTGACGCTTGATTGATTGCATCAGTTTCGAGTTAATGTGCGCGCAATTAAATCGTTCGAAGCGCCAGCGGCGCATGCTTTGCTTTGTTTTGCGCACAAACAAAACGGCTCGGTGTGCTGCTAATTAGTATCAAACTAACGCACTTAATGTCAAATTTATTTTCTTTGGTGCGCAATGCGCGATGTTTTGTTGCCAGAAGAGCGCCGGTGTCGACGCCGTCATTCTCGTGTTATTTATTGTTTATGTTTAACAAATAGGATTCGTAACGAACGAAATAAATGAAATAAGTTGGAGTGCTTTTAGTTGCTATGTTGGTTGAGTTGGTGTAAGTTCTGAGTGGTTGTAGATATTGGCAAAAATTCCATCATATGCGTGTCTGCATCTTGCACAATAAGACGTCGAACGTCGAGGTCTGTAATAATAAATCATTAAAAATTGTTATGTGTTTGCCTGCACCCGTCTTTAACGGCGCAATAACACCACCTTGGTGCACGGAATTATTAGAGAAATGACTTACTCAATTCGACTTAAGTCAAGCCAAACAATGCGAGAATTGCATATGTACAAAGACATACCTTTTTTTTGGTTGACTTGATACTTGAAAGGATCAATCGGCAATAGATCAATCGTTTCGTACACTCAGTGCACATTGTTCCTTGCATTGCAATAGACTTAAGTCACATTGATAATAATGCTTTGCATAAAGTTAAATTTAATTCTTGCATACAGTGTGTTTTTCGGTTTTATTGCAAATGATGGGTACCGTCTGTAGGGAAAGAAATCGATGGACGATTTGTGTTACACATTACACTAAACAATGTTTCTTTTTTGTGCTGCTGAGGTATGCTATTATAATGTGATAAAAATAGCACCGAGGACAATCGGATGCAATCATCACGCTGGGTGCTTTTCATTGTATATTCCTGCACTGTTCGTTCGTAAGCGGCGAATTATTTTATTGGTCAATGACGCATTACATGATAGATTTGCGTCGCGCCGGAAAAGCAGATAGAAGTGTAGCGCATTGCAATTTAACTTCACTACTAAACTATTGTTATGCCTACAGAATTGTTATTATTATTGTTATTATTGTTATTAATAATATGTAGTCTGTAATGCGTGCATTTGTATATGCAAGTGCTAAATGACTTTGCTAGACGATACCACAAGAACCTAAGTAAGTGTTGGGTAGTCAACACTAGATGGCGAAACTTGTTACGTCTCAACTTAAAATGCCATAGTATGTTTAATGTTATGTATAAATGCAGCTCCGTTCCAAGATCTCTTCCTCTCTCTTCTCTCACCCTCCATGTAAGTTCGTCATATATTTAATATTTTGTGTGATTATTCTGCTTCATAAAACTTGTACCACCGTTGTTTTATCCGGAATTCCGTGCCGACGCGTTAAACTATTAAGGGATACTTTTGAATTTTAACGTGATCTTATTGTACATCTTAGTGAGTAAATTAAATCTTTTTTGGGAACAATTTATTTCAAAATGGAGGCTACACAGCGTTTTTGCGATGGCGTGTTTTGTTGTCAGGGTTCACCGCCGAGCAAACATCTTCTTTAACTATTCTGAAAATAATAAACTTATCTTTTTTTATTAACGTTATGAAATTTTTAAAGTGGTGTAACCCCTTGAGTCATATGTCTTAGTTCTGGGCCGTTAGCTCTTTGCATGTTATACCAAAATAACAGTCAAGACATTTGAATTCTGAAGTTGTCAAATTGTCAATAAGATTACATTACAGACAAACGTAATGTTTTATATGCAAAAAATATAATGAAGGGGAGAGTAAAGTTATTTAAAATCAACTCAAAATTATGATAGGTAGCCGGTGAAATAATGTTAACCAGCACTTATAACAACAAGTTAAAATATCAAACAGCTCTTGTAAATAATAAAATGCAGTCGGCGGGTTGTTTTATTGCACGATTAAAATTTTAACACAGCTCGGAGATATGTAATTTAGGAAATTAAAATTAATATTTATTCATAAGGTTTTTATGCCAAGACTCGTTTCGCTTCGTGATGTTGTTCGACGCGCTGTCGACCGGCGCACGGGTGCATCTTTATTTTGGTCCTTTTTCGGGCTCATTAATTTTTTTCAAACTTAAGTGCTCTCGGTTTCTTTTCGCGCGCGCGCGCTGGACGACGCCGTCGATTCACGTTACAATGTTAATTTATAGACGGATTAAGTAGTGTGAGCTAACTGCGCGTAGAAGCAGCTCGTTTTGCGTGCCTTGAGCGCAATATGCAAATTATACGCTGCACACATCAGTCAACGTACTTAGCGCAATGCACATGCGCAACAGTATTTTCCTTCTTCGCGCGAGTCATTCGCATCGCCAGGAAATTACGCTGTTGATAGCGACGAAACGCACAACTAGGCGCTATGAGACGTGAAATGATATTTTCAATTAATAACGTGCTGAAAATTAGTATCGAGCCCAAAAAGGCGATAAAAACTTTGATGCGCTAATGCGTTTTAAATGAATATCAATTTTGTTTGATCATATTACAACACGATGTTTCGAATTTATGGCGTGAGCTACGCGCGATAACGTGTGACTTTCAAATGCTCATAAATGCATTAGCTGAAATTTCTGCAAAGTGATTTTCGACAGTTTACGCATTCCGAAGTATATTACGCCGTAAATAAATAATATCCTTTGAGATTCTAGGTATATACTTTCAACTGGTAATATTAGTTAAAATATTTTCCGGGTACATCTGACTTACTGATTTTGAGTTTTATTATAATTTTTTTTCGTTTTGAAATTATTAGTAAGTATCAATGCGTACGTATGTTTTATGTTATGAGGGAAGTTGGGACTGAAATTGTAGAAAATGTGTACGTACACAAAATACGACAACATTTTGCAGACGCACTTGAGGAAAAAGTTCCCAAAGCGTTTCGAATTTTTTTCCTCGCTAGACCGCTCGTCGAGCACATCCCGAACATCCAATAACCGTAAACAACATTGTATTCACTTACGCGGTAGCTATAAAGATGAGCTTTTTTCCTGCAATGAGAGATTGCATGGTAGCAACGTTGCGTATTTGCGAATCCGCGCCGCGTCGTTTTCCAATACTGATACTTTTTAGCAGTAAAACCGACGCGAAAGAAATGGCCGCGGTCCGAACGACCGAATAAATAAACGCGACTGCAACGCATTTAAGATTTCTGCGTGCAAGCGTACGAAATCGACAAACGCTGTGCAAAAAACGAACAGATTCCACGGAGTTTTACAAGAATCTGCAAGGAATAAGGCTTGTAACCAATGGACCGTGTATGTTACGCAGGAGAGTTGTTACTGTTTACAGATTCATATTTTAATTTTTTGCGTTTCTTTTATTCATTACCTCTAAGAAATACTTGTTAAGTTACGTGGTTGAGCATGCTACAAGGGTAAACAACATAACTACTCAAATTACCTAAATGAAATTAATGTTAATTTCACTTGGTTACTCAGGGTGAAATTGTAAATTTCAGTACTTAGACTGACTTAGAGTAAAAACATTATTAATTTTTTCGACACATATAATTGACAAAGAGAATTTCCGCATCCCTTTGGAAGTTAAACCTAAAAGTTATGTTAAATTTTTATTTTTAATGTTTTGGACTCGTTAGGAGTTTTAAACATATCTTAATTAGTTGCGTTTAATTATAGTTCTACGCACACGCACATAGGCTAACAATAAGTGGAAATAATAATTATTTTGTCCTACGCCTTTGCTATGTTTTGTGTCTACTACCTGAGACAACCAGGTATCAAATTTAGATATCGTTACTATCTCGAGTCTAATTTTAATGAAATTCAAAGGTTTCGCCCATTGTTTACGCATAGAACCGGTGCTCGAACGTGTCACATCTTATTATAAAATAATTACACTAATCACACGCTTGCTTGCCGCTCGCCGCCTGCTTAACGTGCGTTTGGGGCTGGCAGCAAACATATTTTGGCTACACAGCGTCATTTCCTATTTGTAACAAACGAACAACTGCAAGCCAGTTGGGAATAGAGACTTTTGCGTCAAATTCAAGCGCTTGTTAAAATCCGTGCATGCTTCCATTAAATTGAGACGACGAGAGCGCACCGGATACTTTTAGTTTGCTTAAGTTAATTACTCTTGTTTGTTCATTCATGGTGGGACGTGTTCAGTTAAGTAAGGAGGTAGAAATTTCTCCAACGGACAAGTACAAGTACAGATTGTCAAAGTGCGTGAACGGTAACAATGTTTTGACTTTTCCCAGTATTATGTTTGGTTAATTTGAATTTTATGCGATCATACACAAAATATCAAAACGGTGTAACAAGGTGAGTGGAATGCAATGCTAGGCGGAGGTTGTAATTACGAAGAGGCAAGCTTTCAAAACTCTAAATCAAACAAACTGATTATACGAAGTTTTTTGGAAGTTCATGTAATAATAACGAACAGGTATCTAATGCCTAGGTGTGTGGTGATACAACTTGTTTTAACGTTGGTTAAAATGGAACGTGGTTATTTAATTATTGAATTATTAGAGGGTTAAGATGTGACAGACAAGTGTAGAATCCATCGGCGAGTTTATACCTCAGGTTGAAAAACGAAGTGTGGAAGAAGAGTTTTGATTGCGAATGATTTCGGATGAGGGCCTACGTCCCGCGGTGCGCGGACGGTTCTATAACTAGCCGGAATATTAAAAATCACGTTCGCGCTGGGATATCTTAATCTGACCTGCCAATGAGCTACTTTTGATAACTCTCATTCAATATGTTATAACAACACCTGCCCAGATTCAAAATTGGGTTTCAACAACACGCGATTTTAAAGAAGATCCAAGCTTAAAGCTTCCATATGTACCTATTAGTTACTTTTATCTAAATTTTGCAAATGCGCGCATCGTTTAACAGTATAAATGTGCTTTTACTACTGATTAAATGCCGAACAAGTACCAAAAGCTCTTTTTAGACCTGCCAGGCATGATAGCCGTTGGGCATTTTGTTAATTTGGAAAGCGGCTGGCAAAAAATACCACTACGGCAAAAACGTTTAATGACTCGTTGTTGTTGTTAAATGGTCCTTGTATAAATGACCGGCTGGAGCAATTAGTTATGTGGCGCTGTGGGTACCCACACAATTTGATATACACAGGGTATGGAAGTTTTTTTTTTTGAAATTTAACTTCAGTCGCCATCTTGCTTATTTTCTGTTCCAAATCTTCTGGATGAATCTATGTGTCGTCTGAAGAGACTCGTTGAGAGAATGAATGAATACAAGAGTTGCTTTTATAACAAGGTACAAACACTGATGCCGAGAGGAGTGAAGCGTCAAGAGGAGGCCTGGAGAGGAAGATGGACGCTTGTGGACGGACGGACATGCTCTCTGGCGTAGAGAATACACGGCACACACGTTTAGGGTCAATCAAGTTCAGATTATGTTTTAGAATCTGTTATGTTACGAGTGCGATGTGATGTGATGCGATGGTTCGTTGTTTCTGCTCGCCGTGCACACACTTGAAAACACTACACGCGTTCAAGAACCATACCTTGAATCAGTGTTTGAATTCCTCGTTCCTCATTCTTTATTCTTTGACTCCTTATTCATGCTTATATTCCTAATATTATGACATTTGAGGGTTTACATCGAGAAGCATCAAGACGCTTTGTTTTCGTTCGACTGCAAGTATCGTGGGTACCTGATAAGTAATGACATGTCTTTTTACCAGACCTGGTGATTTTTTTTCCACATTTTGAGGTTGCATTGCATCCATCGGCTTGGTTTTTGCAGGATTTTGTTTTATGTGCGAAAGTGTAGGATGGAATTTCTTCAATTCAATTAAGATTCCGCGCTCGTTTCGCGCACCGCTCGTGGGTTTCACGATGGGTTTGTTTTTTATCATGCGAGCATTGCAATAGCCCCGTGTCTTGTTCGGTCTGCTTGTCTCAGTAATAATGATGTACAACGCATGGGAGGGCATTATCAAAAAATAATAGCCTGCGCCAGCACGGGCGGGCCGCACCGTTTACAAGAAACCGTTGCACTTTTTTTTTCCTTTTATTTATATACAAGTTTGGTTGAAGCCTAATCAGAATATAAATCATACTTTGAAAGAGAGAATGCGAAGGAAATGCCCAACAAAAATTTAGGTAAACTTATGCCGGCATTATATGTCATTATTTTTAGATTAGGTAGGGCATTTCGAAAATTAACTTTTTGAAATTTGATTTGATCAAATATACACTTTCGTGTTTCCGGGTTAGTGTTTCTTGTTATTGCTTGCATTGTTGTGTGAATGACGTGTGCTTGCAACTGTTTAATCAAAGTTTGCTAGTTTAATTTCCATGCTCGATGCGGAGTCCAGCCAACAGCTTGTTTAGTTTGCTAGAATCGATGCGCCTGCAGTCGCAGCATATATGGAATATAAATGAACAATATGCACCATGGGTACCCATGGCCCACGAAACACACATATTACATTACATATTCAACATTGGTTATGATTATGTATAACAGGAACATTCGTCCGCCTTGCCGTGTTTGGTCTTTCATTTTGCTTCGCTGATTTGCTTATATTGCTTGCCCTGCAATAGTAATGGCACTTGGATTATTGGATCCCTGATGGTCCATGATCATGCACACCAGAATTGTTGCAGTTACCTGCTTCGTGCTTTGCTTTCCATTCTTTGGTCTTCTTCATGACGATCATGAGCTTGTGTTACAATATGTTTGTTCACGGTTCCTTGGGAATGTGAGAAGACACGCTGTATTGGCTTTATTTCATTGCTTTCATATTGTACCATACTGTGATATTGGTTCCGACATTGATTCCAATTCGCCAAGTTGGAAGTTACAAGTTGCATTGCTGCAAGCAGTTTATGCATCTGTATTTTGCCAAGTTGGTGCTTTCTGCTTAAACCGATCTGTTGCTACTACGATATCGTTTCATTCTTGGCTTTCCAGACACGGTCAGTTTGCATTCCGCGAGAAGAGAACAATGTGCGAACTCTACGTGCAAATGGCGGCGAAAATGGCTTACAATTAAATGCAATGCCGCATTTGAATAAACGCCAAGTGAGAGCAGCGTCGAGCACGCTGGAATCGTAACAGTACATTTGGCTTCAAATCGAAAATCGATTTTCAGGCAATCCGCCCGCTCCCTGCCAGACTTCTCGTGCTGGCACAACAACAAACAATCATAATTTAGCAAAAAGCGAATTTACAGCTACTCCTGTTAATCACGCCGTGCCAGGCGTCTGACGGTGAGATGCGCTAACAGCGTAACGACTACCCGGCATTAAAATGTGGCTATTGCGCTCGTGCACCCGACCTGTATTTATAATGCAACAATGATGACTGTAATTTGCGAACAAATTGATAAGTAATATTCTGGCGAGAGCGGAAAGAGTGTGCAACGAGTGTGCCGCGAGCACGTCGTCTTGGCCTGGGAGGTCTGGCGAAAAAAGCGACGTCGCAATCATTGGAAAATGTTAACAGTTTGTCGGGAGGAGCGAGATCGGCGAATTGAATACTACTGGCCTGATTAAGCTCGCAGAGGAGCACGTATCACAAAGTGTGAACTTGGAGGTGGAAGTGCCAAGTTGAAATGCAATTTTCGTTTTTTCAACATTGGACGGGCAGCATGGTTATTACCCCAGATATTACTTGCGAATTTAGAAGTTGTTCAACTCCTGGAAACCGTTATGATACACAAGTCATGCAAATGTAAAAGCATCGCTAGCCATATTTAGTGAAATTTGTATTTCGTGCTTTTATCAGCAATAAAACGCGAATATGTCGAGGTCGAAGGTGTCTCATGACACAATTAAATTTGCACCTGGGATGGTTGATGAAGCTTTTTGCATGGTATATTCACCATTGTTTTGTTGAGGTTAATCGTAATTAAACCTCTACGGTTTGTAATTATTCCGGCGCGGTAAATATGCACAATACGCATTTAGCACAGGCGCGTCTCTTTGAAACGAATGTGCGCTCAAGTTCAGCGTCCGGCGGTCTCGTGGTCCTTGCGATACATAACCTCGAACATGCATCTGATTGTGAATAATATCACTTACCCGACGACGCTGTGCTCACTTAATACCTGACGAAAATAATAAAACAGAAGTGAGACGAATGGGCGATGGGCGACGGCAGTCGAAGTCACCGATGGGAAACGGCGAGAGCAAATGTTGCTCGCTGTATGAACAAGCACGTAGCACCTTCGGACGAGCAATATTAATCTGATAAAAACAACAATCATTCTTTCATTTGTCACAGTAAATTTTAAATTTTCTGCTCAAATTCCGTTCGGCTATAATGCCGCGGCGCGCTGCTGCTGGCGGCGCTGCGTTGCTAGCGGGTTTACATTGTGTACTCGCAGTTTACCTACTTTATAATGTGCGCCTCTTTGCGAGACAAAACACCGGACGGTTGTTTGCTTTTTCTTTGTGCCGTTATGTCGCATCGTATATTCCATGAAGCATATATTATTTATACTCTTAAGTTATTACTTAATGAATCCCACTAACCCAAAATATGGAATTTCGTATTTAAGTAACATCTTAACTTTTTCTTTTTTCCCCAACAATTGGAGTTGTTCTCAATGTAGTCCTTTAACAGTCTATACCTTGGCATTTTGTCAATACAACAACCTTTCCTAAGATTTGTTGTTAGTTTATTTTGGGTTATCGGTCTAGTCCGTCTAGCCAATAGTAGGTGGCGACACTGGTCAGGGAAGATATAATTTACAATATGATAGTTCCAAGGGTTGATCAATGTTAAAAATACTTAAAAATCGATTATTTTTGTTGCCCTTCTTGTTTTGTTTCTTTAACTCGTAAAAATAGACTTTAAGATAGTATCTCATTTGGATATGGAAGGCTGGATCCTTATCATTAGACGTCAACCCTTAATGGCTATACTTCACCCGAGTTTTTGGTGTTTGTCTTTTCTTTGTTTATGATTTGGGTTTTATATTGTACAAGAGCTTTTTCTTCGTGCCTAAGAAGTTCTGGCAAATATGCATCTGTAAACGTAATTTGTCTCATCGATCAAGACTTGGTTGGTAGGAAACAATACGACACCTACACAAGCCTAGCGCCTCGTTTTTATGAGCGCGTTGGAGAGAGAAATGCGGTAACAAATTACGGTCAATTTATTACATTCGATGCAACCTATAACCGTGGTTCTTCAGAGTTCTTCAAGCACACGATACGCGTTGCGACGACAAAAAGAGGTAAAAATTACAAGCAGACTAACACTCGGACAGTATTCCCAGTTCCCACACATGCGGACCCATTGTACATGTATAATCGTCACATTGACTTTTCCAATAGGCCATTTTAACCGAACTCGAATGCTCCAAACCTCGGAGAGCAGCGAGACATTCCCGTATGTCGCTCCGCAGACATAAAACGTTTCGCCATCGCCGTCGTCGGCGTAGAACAACCGTTGCTGGGCCCCGCGCGCTGCTCGCTTGCATGTAATAAAAGTATTTACTTATTTGAGAAGTGTCTCATTGCGCATTCAAATTGCACCAATTCGGAGTTAAATTATTGGCCGCTCGAAACCGTTTACGAATACCATTCCGAATGCAACATGTTCAGACCCTGCAGGGCTGTATCACTCGCGCCGACACTCGGCACCAGAACAAATGCCTCTCATTCCGTTCGTATCTCCAAATGAACAGGCGAATCCGATACTGCTGCCGCAGTCTCAGTTGTTGTCAAGCTGCAGCAACCAGTTCGCTGCGCTCGACGCAAGTCGTTTACGGAGGCGTATATGAACTTTTCATTTTCCATAATAGTTGATTTTGAGATTGCTGACATTCTTTACAAGTTTCATTATTTGCTGTACGCGTCTTCGGCCACAACTATCCCATAACTTCCTATCAGCTCTTCGCGCTCCTCGACGACAATCAGTACTATACGAACTCGACAATTAGGCGCATTTCTTTGCGTTGTCGTCGTGTCGGCGGCGTAAGTAGAGCGAACTATTCGTTTGTTCTTTGGTTGATCGCTGGCAATCATTCGCATAGCTTCGAGTACAAACGCCAACAAGTTGCAATGTCAGTAGCGCGTTCTTCAGTAGCAGCGAAGCAAAACGGTGCCATCGATATAAAACACCTGAAACAACCGTTCCTTCATAGTTTAACGCATTTTTTGCTAATCTCGCATGGAATTAGAGAGCCGAGCGGAACAGTGCGGAACAACGCTGGTGGAAAAAGTGCAACTGCAGAAAAAGCGCTGGCGCGCTTGAGCTGGCAGGAGCGCTGGGAGGCATTTGCACTATTTCAATTTAATCACGTTAATTGCAAAAAACATGATCAGCCGAAGCCTGAAAGAATGCGCACGACGATGAGCTGGCCGCATCGGTCTTGCTCCTCATCCTGATGGACCTAAAGTAATTAATAATCGCTTTGCATGTTTACGTTTATCTATCCTATCTAAATTCTTCGCAATTTTTTGTCTTCTCGCATCAAAGCTCATTGGACGTACCTGGTCTGAACATGGCAAGTAAGTCTGCTTCATCACGCTTCTTTACTTAAACTTATTGTAAAAGGAAAAAATAAACGTATGTTCTAAATGGGCGATGCTATAAGTAAAGTGTACGCTAGAATAAAGTCCTGGACGCAGAATTCATAATTATGCAATATAATAAATACATCTTGGACCAACCGGGCAGAGCATGTATGCGTTGCGAACAGGTTTAACATTTCAATATAATGAGAGTAATGCTCATAATCTTGGGTGATGAATAAATCTCGGGCATAAATCGCACGCGCGTCTGTTAACACTCGCCCAGTTGAACTATTGCAGCTGAGTGGATTTGAATTTGAATGCACGCGAATTTACTGGTGGCTAGTCGCGCATGCTACATGCATATTTACACAAACAGTAGGCATAATATTGCAAACAACGTGCGTTTTGATTCATGCCTGGTTCGTAAAATACGATGCACGAAGCATGAAGTCGGGACAAAGCAAGCAAATCATAACTGTGGACCACTCACAATATAATTGCTGGGAGCATTGCAAAAAGCAAACAAATCACTGTTCACTGTTGTTTGTGCTCCTACTAGTGATATAAGATAGTGAACCAAGAAAAAGATAGGAAATTTAATATAACATACTATGTTGGAAAGCCATAAGGCATTTATTTTTTAACCACGTGGTGGTTACAATGATAAAAATTCACTTTCTCTGGTTAACTGGAAGTCAAGTCGAAGCCACCTACAAGACAAGCGCACAGCGGGAAAGCACGTGCGACCATTTCGTGCGCAAATTGCTTTGCACAACGTGCCATAACTTTATTTAAAGCCTCGACTTTTTGCTGTACCTTCTAACTGTTTCTTGCTTAAAGATGTAACAGGAATTTTCTAATCTTTGCATTCACCTGGCACAATGCCTAATCCAAACATTCTCCAGGATTGCCATATCGACTTCTTGTGTTTGGTAAAAATGACATAATCTTATCAAACAATAAATTCATGACTGTTTGTTGCTTGATTCCGCGTTTAGGGTCCATGCCGGAAACGATGACCAATCGAATGAATCATACACCAACTCTGGAGTGCGGCTAGCGTATCCTTTTACTTTGCACTCTTGCTCGGTGTCGGTACTTTCTGGTTTTCGTACATTTGTTACGTTGGCCGCTCCATGCGTGGTATCTCTTTATAGATAACGAGATAGATGTGCACTACAGGCGCACGCCATTGGAGACCGATACCGACACACGCACGTACGAATGCATGATTGATGATGACGGATTGATTTATGCGTAATGCTGGAATTCGACTGTTAGGGGTCAATACCACACAGGCAGGCGAGCCATGTATAAACATTTACTCTTACGAAGTGCGAGTTAGTCGAATGTATTTACCATTTTGCATTATCATTATCTACCTATTCCTTACCCGGTTCCTTCAAATCCCAGCAACTTGGCTAGATATCTGGTTGGCATTGGCATATGACCTGCGTTTGTTACTTTGTGGTCAATGCGTTATAACAAATTTACAACTTTATTATATGTCTTGGCACTTGGTTGAACTTGGATTTTCAAAGTTCGAACAAGTTGCTTTGAATGACCGATGAGTGCTCGCGAAGAATTCTCAATGCGTGGAGCAGTCGAGCGGTTGTGCGCTTTATTCACGATATTCTTCTTGGAGACAAACTGGCAGTGGCAGCCGCATTCGTGCGCGTAGCTCCGGCCCGCGTCGCTTCATTGTTATCTCCTTATTTAACCGAGATATAACTGAACGTTTTTTACGCACGATCTTTGAGAGATTGTTTAATGGCTACCGGTTTTGAGCAGTCGACGCAACGCCAACCTCGAAGCGAGTTATAGCTCTGTACTGCCAGAGAACGTCACAATTTACCAACGCAGCAACTGCGTTCACCATCCACCGCTGAACAGTGTTTTTTGCCCCCGTCGTCGTTCCCGATTGCAACAAACATGGGAGCAACTTCCAGCAAGAACAATTTTTCATTTACCTCTTCATATCTTTTCCCAGTCAGTTTCAAGCCACTTGTAGATGGTCCTGTTGTATTGCGTGGTTGATGTTCGTGGTAATCTTTCTTTCGTGGTTTGCCTAGTCTGACAAAAAAGTTTTGATGGGATTACCATGAGACACGTCAATACCTCGTGATGAACGCATGCGAAGCTGGGCGCAAGGCATGGCAGCAAGTACTACCCGGTTCTAATTTCTAGCGTTTGTCGAATGTGTTTTTATGCTGCAGCGTGGATGGCATGTGCACTTGGGTACCGAGTCATTTTATATTAAAACATGATATTTTATAAGTACATGGTGATGATGGGAGTGCGGAGGTTGTTAGTCGAACACACACTCCTTGCATGTTTGTTTTTCGTTTATTCTTTCGATAATTATATGTGAGCGATCACGACGATCCGACCAACCGGCCCGAAAGTTGTGGTACGCTTGCATGGCATACCAAAACATACACTTAGCGCGGAGGTATGGACACGATTTGAAGAAGATGCAGAGTATGAACGTGAGCGTGAGGTGCACACAGTGTTAGTACTCGTAATAAGTGCCGAGAAAGAGCTTGTGAGGATGTGCCGAGAAGCCCGCGGTCTGACTGTTTTAGAATTCCGACGAATACTTGAATGCTTATGGGATATGTTTGTTTGCGGTGGTCAGCTCAGCGCTGGCAACACGGATTGTTGTCGAGGCGACGGGCCTCGTTGGGAATCTTAACAAGGGATTGACAGTATGATATCACGCTCGTTGGTACACCAAGAGTGGACGATACAAGGTAACAAGGTACCAGGAGAGGAAGATGCCTTGACGTTCGCGGACGACGTTACATACGCGCGGTGTGCGCTATGCGCCTGAAGCCGGCGACATTACCGTATAATCATCCTTTGATTTATAGCCGCATTGTTTGAATTTCGTGGAGCCGAAACCGCTTGTACTACGGACACACACCAGACCGTCGGTTATTTATTCTGTTACTTATCGATTGAGAGCGTTAAAATAATTAACGGTCTTTGATAAATCAGAGAAGCAAAAAGGTCTCAGTCGAGGTCCACAAAAACCAAGCCGATCGGCGAGGAGGTGAGCCGACGAAAGGACTTGGCGCGGTTGGCGTGCCATTGTAAACTGGTGTGGCATCAAGACGAAATTCAACGAATGTTTGATGTGCGTATCTGATCCGAAACCGCGTGCTTGTAGCCAAATGCCAATACACAATAGCATACACCGCCATGCTAAGGTACCTTGGCCTCTCAGCAAGTCTTTTCGGACACTAGGGCAGCGATTGTGTCCGGTAATTATTGCTGTGCGTGGCGTAACGTACAAGTACACACGGAGCGCTTTCAATTAACAATTAAATCCTCTAGAGACCTATTTGATATTGACTGGATTGGACTCGATTTCGGATCGCGATAGCGAAGCACGCGAGCGCCCTGATTTCGTGAAAAAGCCTGCGTTTCTGGCGCATTTATCATACGGCGTGCGCTTCCGAAGAGAGCGCTTCTTTTGTAATTACCATCGATTGTCGAACTTTCTAAAATCAATTCGATAGCTTTCATTAAAAACGAACTTATCGATCTTTTCAAGTTTGAACATTCCATATTGATTCGTAATTCAGAACACAGCGCAAAAATTCGAACAACCAAGGCGACGTCGAGAACATTGAGCGCCGAGGATTTCTTCTAATTAGCATTATCCAATGTTTATTAAACGCCCATTGTTGCGCTAATGGCGATCGTAATTTATCGAGGAGAGGCTGTTGGTAGTAGTAATTATAAATAACGCGCGGCATAAAATCTAATTACGGCTTTTCAGACGGACACTCAAATACAAATACGCATTGCGCTGCTTGTCAAGGGCCCAACCTTTTCGCTTATTCTCTTTCGTTTGTGGTCATTTTACCGCTGTACCATGAGCTTTATGTGAGTTGTTTTTCACATATGGTTTTTGTTACCTTTTATATGACTATATTTTCTAAATGCGTGAACATGTTTGTAAGAAACCTTTGTATAATAATAAGCAAATATCTGTACGTAACTCTTTGGTTTTGTGGTAAAAATTGTTAACCTTCTCGATGGAATTACAATCGCCAACTGAACATTAGATTTTAAAGCATATAACTAATACTGGTTAATAAGAGGAATTTTATATAAGAAATATTACAATGAAGATATTTTCTGTTTATTGCGAGTAGTAAAGTGTCTTGCCTGCTTGCTTATTTTATATTTCAACGTTTATTTGAAGAAAATTCTCTAGCGTAATATTTTTTGCCGACCCTTCTTCAGTGTCTTGCTATGTGGTTGGATTAATGCAGTTTAAATCCATCGAACGTTGGACGGTGAGCAGAAGACAATTTTCCTGGTGCGCGGATCTGCTCCGCGTCGCCAAAGATATGTTTGTATTCTAATCTAAAAAGCATTCTGAGAACAATAGAATGGGTGCACAGCGCAAACCGTGCAGCACACGCTAGTACCGTACGGGCGTGTTGTGTGCGCGATTATATTAAAAACTGATGCTGAATGCATTTAGTTGTTGTTACTCTTTCTCTTATGTGCAATCTTGGCCTGGCTGCATGCGAAGTCAAACGGCAATCGTTTTTCTACATTTATACATTTCTTATTATGTGCCTTCCTCGCATGAAGCTTTTGCCGGCGGTTACTGGCCACCACTCGCAGTGGTCAACGTTCGGTTATTATAATTGCAAAAAACATGCTCGAGCGCGCCGCAGTGCACCGTGTGTGCCACCACAATGTTTCAATGTTTTAGCGATAGTTGAAAATGTGCATGTCGCAATGAAATATTGTCGCCTGATTGCATTGTCCTCGATGTCAGGATTCTTGCGCAGCGCTTTCGTTTGTAATAGTCGAATAATACCCTGCTACAACCGGAGCAACAAGGAATAAATTAAATTATCGACGAAATATTCTACTATTCAAACATTTTGTTACGAACAACGTTCCACGATGTTAGGAACATAAACCTCGGCTTTTATAGATGTTCTCATATATTCCGCAGTAATCACGGCGAATGCAATCACCTTGTTTTGTGGCTGTTCGCCTGGCATGTTATTAAGTTTATTGCGAAGCTATAAATAATAATTTCTTTATTTCTAATGCGTGATATTCGCTTAATAACATCTATGGAAACAACTTCATTTTATTGTTTAGGCATGACTGTATTATTCCTAGTCATAAATATTGAAGTTGCTGATTAACGCCGTTTATATTTCTTTAGAAAAGTTGTTGGTTTTCGATAATTTTTACGAGTCATTTGTTTATAGAATATTATTGCAATATTATCATGTTTGATAGTAAACTCTGATATTTTTATATTAAAAAAATAAATAACCTCAAAATAAGTATCAAAAAACAATGACTTTTCAAGTTCTCAAGACCTGGTAGGTCTCGAAATGCTCTCATTTGCTCAAGACCAAGAGCAGTGTATACTTAGGCTTTAATCCGTCGTGTTATTCAAAGCAGAGAAACTAATTGCAAATGCATTTTATTTTGTGCTGGCTCTGAGATTTTATTACATCCGCTGTTTAATATTTGCGCAAGCTTGATTTTTGCTTTGATGTTTGATGAAAATTATAATTATTCGCGCAATACCTGAACCGAACCGTCAAGTATTCGCGCAGCACTTCATCAATTTTGCATGCCCTCGCCGTTTCGCACAGAACTTATTAATTTTAAATTACAAACGTGCTCCGTTTGTTTTACAAGTTACGTTTACATCGCGCTGCGTTTTCGCCTCTTGACGCTCGAACGGCTTTTCAATCAATCCGTCGTAAACTATACGAATGTTTGCTAACATGTGCCTCATGCCTCGTTCCCGATGATTTGCTAGATGCAAACGAGTCGAACACTATGCACGAATGTGTGAAGATCCAATCAAGCATTAACCACGATTGCAGCGCGTACATTGAGAGAGTCTGCGGGAGAGTGCATTCTTCTTGTGTCGGGGAAAGTGAATCGATTGCTGTGCTATCGGAATTGGGATTGGGAAAGTGCACGCCAGATCGATAGATAATCTTAATTAAATTACTCGTCGAAACGTTTAATCTTAAGCGCTTAAGCTCTTGAAATGTGTGCTAAAATAAAGAGAAAATTTTAAACGATTTCGTGATTTAAACGAAATGGAAAACAAAAATTGTGTGCTAAATATTTGCACTTGCTAGATTTCATGACTTTTGGAGCTACTTTCTCTGGGTTTTTATTTGGGCCATTACAAGCGTTGAGTGAAGACTCATCTTTACTCGATCAGCACTCCAAACAATTGAAGATCTTTGTTTTAGCTCGTGTTTACAGTTTTTAAATTTTGAATTAGAATTGCTGCACGATTTGGTTTTCTCTTCACTACAAATACTTAAATGAGTTTGAATAGGTTTAAATGTATTTAAACGCGTTGTCAATCGGATATTTGCTGGTTGATTTATTGTTTCGCCAAAAGGATAAAACGTTGTTGCGCACGATTATGCAAGCGCAACAAAACAATGCTCGAGCAAATGTAATGCTGCTCTCATAAACTTTATTATTAATATGTGTTATTAATGTGTTGCTTGTTGGAAGGTGGAACCATCGAACAGAGTTGTGCACACTTACTACTTGCTAGCATGGCATGCCCTGGTGGTTATCTGTTAATTCGTTTGTTCAGTCGTTTATATTTGCTTCGTTTTAGCTCGTTGCGCACACGGCTTGCGAGAAGCGTGCATTTTGTTCTGTACATTTTCGCAGTTTGCTATTTTGTTCGCCGGCATTCGTACAATATTTTCTTATCGGCGTTTATCGGATGTTTGGCTTGTTCGTGCATTATTTCCCCGACTTTGAACTAGCACATTGGCGGGTCGAACCTCTTCTTCTATTCACGGCTCACCTGGATGCTATTTTATTGCGCGTATTGTTCTAGTTGCATTAAAATGTATCATTTTACAATCGAAATGTTAGTAAGACCCGAACCTTCAGCCCCTTGTCGGCTTGCATACCGAATCAAGGCATTGATTACACGCACGACTGAGCGCGGATTTCTGCATACATCCGAAGCTGGTCATGAGTTCTTCTTAGTTGTTTGCACAATGTGCAACTGTATGTAGTGTTTAACCTGAAGACTTATTCAGGGGTGCGTAACTAGGCGTATGCAAATTTTGTTCTTTTGTAGCATATAATTACAGGAATTGCAAATGTTATTATACTTCTTACTGACTACATTTTTCTGCTATTTTCTTAATACATTTTACGGTAGTCAACTTCTGGGTGAATACAAGCATTATAAAACCAGCTAATTAAATTGCAGCAATCTCTTATTATAATTATGTGTTGCGACAAATGAAAGGGCTGCAATAAAAGCTACTTGTTAGAAGTTTATTTGTGTGGTTTGGTCATTTCTATATCTGTTCGTATATATTCGGTACATGCATCTCCATGTGGTTTATCTATAACGGCAAAATATTTACGTTTTCCGCATGAGACGCATCAGGCGTGCTGCAAACGAAGCACATAACTAAACATTGATATCTGATGATTATGTGAAATGTGCGCCGGTGCTTGTTGTAAATTCAACTGGCGATATTTGCTATTTGCAGAAATAACGAGGATATAACGAGACACGAATGAATTGTGAATTGTTTTGCGTCGACGAAAGGTTAGCCGATGCTTGAGTCTGTGCGTTATTAGCGATGGCCATTTTTATTTCTGAATCATTTTTCCTTCACTCCAGGCAACAAATTTGGTTTTAATAATGGAATATTACACAACTGTAATGCAGGAACAATGCGGTAATAAATATACATTTTGATATCTGATTTGATTGCATGTACATTCACATTTTCTGCAGAATTCTTCGAGTTAACCTTACCGACTTTTTGGTGAGCATAAAAATCGTTCTCGAATATTTCAAAATTTTTCTTTCTCGAAAGAAAAGTCAAGTTGTTCGTAGCTGGACAGTAACATTTGATGTAACATTTTTATTATTTATGTTTTTATGTTAGCAGAACTGTTTTTGTGTGTTCTTGCTGCCGTCGCAATGTCATATAGGACAAATAGACAGCGCATATGAATGTCATAAAACATAATTGAATTTCGCATCGCAGTCGCAGTAGCTGCTACTCGCATATGTATTAGCAATTTCTTTGTCTCAGCAGCTTGTATTATTACAGTTGCAATACCTATTACTCGGCAACGAAAGCAGAATTTCTTAGTTCTTAGTCTGTGTCTGCAGGCTTAGCAGTAACATGCAATCGCACAATACGTATGCGCAAGACATTTTTACAGCTTGTGTTTAGATAAATTGTTTTAATTAAACAAATGCCATGAATATTTTATGTTGCAAGAAGCAATTTGTCATCGTTCACGGAATATTATTTCTTCCAAGCTACTGTACCCATGTCCATGTCTTGTATGTACTGTTTTACTCATATAAGTACTATTTAACATTTCTGTAGAAATACAATGGCATAAATAAACAGTTGTCTACTGAATTACTAGACGAGCAATTATTATCTTTTTGCAGCAAAATTGTGATGTTGAAAATGTGTCTTTATATAAGGTACAAAAAGGTATAGGTATGCCGTTTGATTGAGGTTATTTGAACAAGAAGGCGTGCCTGATGCAAATTATGAACTGAAAACATCAATTAACTAGCAATTATTAAAACGTAATTAATAATTAATTGATAGATATAAATGTCATTACCAAAGCAAAGTCGTTGTTAGTTGGTATTGCTTGTTCTGCAGCTCGTTTCGCACGCTGCATCTGGAAATTGCAAATTATGTGTGGAAACGTGTAGAAATAATTGCGTTGAAATGGAATTAATTTAAATTGCGCGTGCATTTATAAAAACACACATTAATATCGACCGATGCGAGCCTCGCGCGTGGTCTTTTATTCTTGTCTCTGCAATGCGTTTGTTCTTGGCGAATTCGTTCTGCATTTTTATCAGCAGCGGGCGCGCTGCTTGTTGCACCGCTTGTAATTTAATTACAAGAAATTCACAAAAACACATATGACGAACATACGGTTGTACCATCACGATGGACGGTTGCTCGCTCTTGGTTGCCACAATAAACTTAAGTGGAGCATGTTGTTGTGTGTACTCTTGCTCGGACTCCCAGGATGGTTTTCATAAAAATTGCATTGACCGATTAAACTTTTTACCGCGGCATTCGTAGTGCAGACTTTTTATGGACTTGTTACAAGAAGGCACTTAAGGCACTGAACAGTGGAATAGACACAACATTAACTAGAACAAACTCTCAGATGGTTTTTCTTTTGTGCAACAGACTAGTTACAAGCGGAGAAAAAATCATCAAGAGAAAAATCTTGTTATAAGTTCAAGTGTTGTACTTTACTGAAGTCACAAACGTAAATGACCAAGGATGTTAGTTGTAATGTCTAACTTTGTTGTTGTGTAAATGAAAGCCAGCTTGAAGAAGAATGATTGTTTGCAGAGGTTTCTAGATCATTTGGTGCTAATAAATAACTCAGCACAAGAATTGTTCAATAATATTAAAATGTTTCGTGATCCTTCGCGTCGTGTGATATTGAGTTTGGATAGGTGCAAACATTTGGAGGACCTTCCAAACGTTCTGCAGATACTCAGCTTTCTCTTAGCATATATCTACGGTATCTCAAAGCTTGGTAAAGATTTTGTTGATCTTGGTAGAAGTCATCATTTGTATAATGATTAATCTCGTTCATTACTTTCATCTCCTTTATCTTTTCTATCATCTTCATCATCTTCATTTTCTTTATTTCCTTCATCACCTTCACCTCCATCATTTCCTTCATCTCCTATATCACCTTTACCTCCATCATTTCCTTCATCTCCTATATCACCTTTACCTCCTTCATCTTCTTCTCCTTCATCTTCTTCTCCTTCATCTTCTTCTCCTTCATCTTCTTCTCCTTCATCTTCTTCTTCTCCTTCATCTTCTTCTTCTCCTTCATCTTCTACTTCTCCTGCATCTCGTCCAGCTCCCCTATCTCCTCTACCTTTGCAACTATTCCATCTCCTCCATTTTCTGCATCTCCTCCATGTCCCTCATCTCCTTCATCTCTTCACTTTCTATATATTATTCTACCTCATCTTATCATTTTATAATTTCTTTCTTTTCTCACCTTCGTATCCATTTATACTAATTTCAATGAGTAAATCTTTGTTAATTTTGGTTCAAAGTGTCTGAAATGATTTTTGAATGGAAAAGGAGACAGTGTACTGTAATTTTGTTCTTATAATTACTACCGCATTTATTTTAGACGTTTTGGCGTACACACATAATGTTAGTGGCTTGGATTGGACTTGCGCCAATAAAGAATTTTAATTGCGTGCAATTATGCGAACACGTATTTGTCAGTACTGGGCATTACTGGGTGCCGCATTTGCCGTTACTGGTACTATGGATGGCGCTCATGTCGAGTTTGAAATGTTAATTGCTTTTCGTAATTTCTCGTTTTTTGTGCGTTTGCGCCTCAACACAGAACACCAGAACATTTTGTGAAATAACATAACTATTTCTTCTAAGTCAAACATTAATGTAGTGTCGACGTACCGATATTGGTAATTTTTCAACCATTTCTAAACTAGTTCGCATCCACACCGCAATCATGCACGTGATGCCGATCGATCCATTGGTTATTACCGACAAAATGAAGAAAAACGCTAAAAAATATATCTTTCACTGGTACTCTGGTAGGTATGTAATGTTATGTCTACGACTGTATATAATATAATTTGACCGCGTGTCGTGACCGGTTACGTGGTGCGATGGCTGCCGCACGCTCTTGTGCGCTCTGTACAAATACAGAAATTCATATCCGACGATATTCTGCACGCGAGAAGGGCGATAAGCGCGCATATTCTTCAGCGGACCGGACCGATCGTCGCACGTTATTACCCGGCGACGAAGGCATTCTCCTCGTTCGTGCACACAATATTGGGCTACACATCCGCAGAGGATTGAAATGATTACGTAGAGTTGATTATGAGTTTTTCGCATCAGATAGCGAGCTCGCTGGCCGGGCGCGCGCTTGGTAAAAGTTATAATATAAATATTGACAATTGGATGCGAATGTTTTTATTGAATCGGCGGTCACGATTTCAGCGCTCAGCGATCGGCGCGTTTGATTGCGAATTGCGAAACGAAATGAAGAGACAGACGCGCGGAGAAAATTTCGTGTGGCAAGAATTTCCGTTAAGCAATTGATTGTGTTTTTTACAAGGTGTCTCACCTAACCCATCTCATGACATGATAGTTCATATGTTCACATGAGAACTTATGGAGAAATCATACAGATTTCATTGTGAAAACAAGCAGATCTTAATGTCATTTTTAACTGCGTGATGTAATGAGTTTTTTTTCATCGTGGGTTACATTTGTGACGATTAGCTGATTACAGTAATAACTGGCAACAAAAACAATTATTACAATCTTGTTTGTGTGTTTTTATTATTTTTATTCAGCTGAGGATCTCTGGTTACTTTAATTCCTTGATAAACCAAGCCAGTCATCCAGTCATTCGAGTTAGTCGTACCTGCCAATCTAAACTGGTTATGACAAGCATTGATAGTCTCTCAGCAATAAAAAAATCTTGGTACTTAGTGAGCATACATCTTCACTTTTCAGCTCAATTTAGATTTTTTGTTTTATTATCATATATTTATATATAGCTACGCGTGTATTCAATTCCCCTCATTGCATTTCTGTAATTCTGACAGCAATTCATTTGCATACCGGAGATCTCGTCCCAATGTGCAATGTGGCCATAAATTATCACATAGTTTTTGATCGTTTTGTTTGTTTTTCATAGGTAACATATCGCCTTAATTGGGAAAAATGTGCGAGAAGTTCGTAATTAGACGCTACTGCTAGAAGTCCACTTGCGACTGCTTGCAATGCGACTAGCAACATTCCGTGAGATTTATTTATGTCGCCATTAGCATCTTTTGCTTCTTCACGTCCACTAGAAGCACTGTGCGTAAAATGAGCACAGAGTCTGGTGTGAATGTGCAGATAAATGTAACATTTGTGTTCAAAAATTGTGCGCACGTTATTTCAGCTGTTTATCGGACGCTGGTTGCTGCAAAAGTCCTATAAATTACGCTACAAAGGAAAGAAAGATATTGTGATAATTCTTTATTCAGCGGCAACTGCTTTATGAGATGCGCGATTTAGTGTGGTGTCCATAGTTCATTAATATTCACGCATTGCACTGCTGCACGCAATTGCGATTTGCCTGCGAGCGCATTGCCAGGTATTACGTTCCTCATCGTTTGGTTTTCAACCCGTTTTCATTATGTCTTCGCGATCCACGAGTACAGAGTGGGCTTATAACTATTCTAATAAATTTTGTATACTAACAATAAGCGGTTGTTTTATTTGAGAAACAAAATCAAATAAGATTAGAAATGAGGGTTTTAAAATATTGGTGTCAATGCAATCTTAATAGTTTGATGTTTAAACATTTTTATGTCAGTTTATAATATTGGTTTGGTTTGATTTATTACATTGTTTAAGTAATTAACATTTTTTTCTATGCCGATTCTGTGCAAATCTGGTTTTGTTTATTTACCTTGTCTGCGGTCGTTGCAGCGCACCCACGTTCGTTTTATTTATAGAATTAACAAGTAGTTATAGGTGCAAATTTATTGCTTAATTAATATATTTGCATTTTAATTTTATATTTGAGACGCGCACGCTTACTTAACGAACGTATCGGCTGTAATCCACGAAATAATCTATTACTCACCGTGTACGCACTGGCTCAAGACTTTGCGCTTCTATAATTGAATACTTACTGCACTATGCTAGCCGCATATTGCAAAATAATTGCGTGGCAATGCTTTTCAATTGCAAATCCGTCCAATCAACTCGGTTTTCATTGCTGTTTCATTATTCCCAGGACGTTTTTCTGATTAAACGAAGTTCTTTAATGCTTTATGCTGAATCTAGTCTTTACTGAGTGATTACTGTGAATGTTTGGAACGTTTTCCGGTTGTAATAGTTCTGTCTGTGGCGGTGTCGTCGTTTGTAATTGTAATTAGACGCATTTAGACAACAATAACACAATATGAAAACTGATTAAGTTATAACACGTCGCATGCATGCGGCACGTCATGGCAAATACGATTGCAGTGTACGACTGTACTTGTAGAGCGACTCAAGTCATTGTTATTCCTCTCGCATTTGTCGTTATTATCCTCGTTATTGTCACGGCACGTTGTTCGATCGTTGACGTTTTCATGCCGTGGTCGACGCGACACCTCTTTGTCATCAATCGCTTCCATGCGTGGCATGTTTCATTCATTATCCCATGTTTGTGTTCCAACAAATCATCATATATCAATATTTTCCATGATCTTCAATAATGTCGAAGATATTCCTGGCCAAAGTGTTCTTGTATTTTCTTGTGGTGGTTATCCGGGATGAGATAATTGAGAGCGTTGTCCGAAGTGTAAAAATGATGAGGTGCGTTGATTTATCTGTTCATTAATGCAGACATGGAAGAAGAGTTTTGTTACTCATGATATCGAAGTATCTTGCTTGCAGGAATGCACACAATGATTCAAACGCGTGGCTTCCAAGCACGTTACGTACATTTGTTTGGTTCGTTGTGCACGTGTAACACTCATCATCGTGGTGTTATAGTTGCATAATATTTGACGCTGATACAGTCATTGTTTCGCGCCGGATTAATTAATTACTCGAATGGTGAATGCATTGAACGCGTTGCCGATCAAGATACCGGGTGGCAGAAAGATTGATAAATGAATACGAATACCCTCGCTTGATGCACCCAAGCTACCTACAGACAGTATTGAAGAACTTAACAAGAAATGTAAGTCGAAGACAAGCTGAATAAAGGTTAACTAAACCAATATCATTTTAGGACTTTTGATATGCTACAATTTAAGTTCATTTTTCTTTGGTCGATCTTCATAGGAGTGGCTCCTAAATTTCATTAGTTTCTTTTTTTGTGATGGTAACTTAAGGTTAGGTTGCAACATCACTCATCGAATGCGATTGTGTGATTGTTAATAGTTTAATTAAAATTAATGATGACCGCTTTGCTATGTGCCGTTTGGCGCATTGCTTAGAACTTTGAACATTGCATCGTTTTCATATAGTTCTCGCGTCTGGATGCCTCGACATTGAAAGATACGAGTGGCTGAAAGGATTGCTTTGTAGCGGATTAGGTGCGATTCATCGTTTCAATAATTCGAATGCCACTGGCCCGATGCCGACGACCGCAGAGTACCGAATTTCAATAGCACCTTAATGAATGATACTTTCAATAATTTGTGTGGTCATTTGATGCCTGGAGCGGCGAGTACACGAGTGCGCGAGTGGATATTAAATTAATTATCAATTTGCTGACCATTCATTTTTGCTATGTTTAGTTTTCTGCATTTTCTTCATAATTCAACAAGTTTTACCTTCATAACGATAATTAATCCACAATTTTATTGATTTATTGAATAACTCGTTTTGTTAAAAGAATTGATACGGGAGTAAGTTTTGCGGTAAATAAGCAATTAAAATGAGTTTGTGAGAATTGCGTAATACGCGTAATTTGATGCATTAATTCAGCAAAACTTGATTGCTGCATCGGAAACGCATAATTCTAGCGCTTCGATTGAAATTTATTTCATATTCCGAAATGCCACGACCAACAACTACAAACAGTCCTTATACGGGGCTGGTTGGTTTTTTATCTAAGAGCTGGTATTCTCCTCCGACGTGTTCTGATGGCTTTTCGCCCGCTGCTTATATTGTACAGTAGTAATTAATACGAATCCGCAATTTGTAGCTCACAGGTCAGCAGTGAGCAACGACGACAAACAATTACGCGTACAAATAAGTCGGACGTTTTGAAATGAAAAACAGCCACGAGGCAAGCCAAGCGAATAGGTATAAAGATGAAAAAACATCGTGTAATGCCATACGGTGAGAGTAATAATTGTCTTTTGTGCGAAACAGGACGTCGTTAAAGGACACTTAATAAATTTAATTCCACCCAAGAAGCTCGCACGTTTGCGTATTGAGTTGAGCACACATTATAAAAAAGTGAATTACAAACAAGGCGGTGTGGTATACATATACACGAATTTGTGCTGGGACCTCCTTTATATTCAATGTAATTTTCATACTTAATAATTAAATTCGTTTGAATCTAATACGCTCAGCTGTGCTTTTACTTGATGAAAATGCGTTTGCGTGTGTATTTCGTTGCTTGAATTGAAGTCATAGATATATCAGATGGAATATAAATGCTATTTTACCTCATTATCAAGTAATTGGTACACAATTGGTACGCACACACATTTTCATGATATGGCGCTGGCGCATTAGCCAACTATGCAATTGAATTTGTAATAGCAAATCATCAGAACGCATAATGGAACGGTAAACGCTATGATTAATTCAATTCGCCATGGCCTGGTGCGACGGTGGTCACCAAGAACAATGATGCAATTAAATATTAATAGTACATTCAAAGCCCTACCAAAGCGGAATTGAACGGAGCCCCGCCATTTCGTTGCCACATTGTCTGAGTAATGCCAGGAAACAATGGACTTCTTTTCGCGAAAATAAGTGTTACAAGTTTGTGCATAGAATGCAAGGAAATGTGCTGAATAAACATTGAATGCTGGAAGGTTAGTTAAGTCTGAAATGCGAGAAACGCGTGTGTGTTAATTAAACGCACCAAGCCTGGAATGAATTGGATTGAATTGGAAGACAAGGAGACGTAATAACCACCAAACGGGCCGAACTGTTGCCGACTGTTGCTGGTGTAAGTCGGCTGTGCAGTTTGATAACTCCATAAATAGATATTTTAGTTGGTCGCGGAGGAGATAAACGCCGCCGCCGATTGATGGACGTGCGGCAGCCGCGACTGGCGATGGTGGCTGGCGGAAGATGGACGGACGGTAGCGACGAGCTCTGGCAGCTTACTTTGCCGCGATGGTATTATACGAGGACACGCATGCAGAAAGACAACTGTCCGTTGTCAGCGTGTTGTCTTTCTGGAGACTTGGATGCTCGCAGGACGGTGCGCTTAATAAATTCGACGGCCGTGCGCGCGCGTTTGCATACCTCGCGATGTTGCTTTATTGAGGCGACGCAGACAAAGTAAAACGCTGCGACAAGTAACATGGAACACCCATCTCGAGCGCAATCCCATTACCGTGCGAGGCGTGCGCTTTTTTAGCACGGCAAATAACCGTTACGTGTTCCGAATGTCCTCAGCGTGTTCGCCCTAATCGAAGCGTGGCGTGGAGGCGAGGCGCTCCCTCGAGATGCGTTTGCATCTATCGCGCCGTGCCAATGAAGAAGGAAGCGATTTGGATCGATATCAGATGCGTTTCCTTAAATGTAGAATTAGAATGCTGTCGTGCGCTTTTATGGACAGATCCGGTCCTAAAACATCTTGAACCATCAACCAACTGGACCATGCGGCATGGACAAGCTGGCATTTGCTAAAATCCCATGCTTGGCTAACTGATCCATCAACCAGTCAAGGAGTAGCTCTTGCTCCGTTTTTGTGTTTAGGGACGACTTGAAGAAATTTAAATTCATCAAAGGAAATGCTGGTATTTTGTTTTTAATTGCGAGTGCGTGAAATACTTAGTACTTACATACCAAGTATGTCTGTTTCTAGTTAACTAATTTACTTCAATTGCTATTTCTATCGTGCTCTTTTTCCGTTCAGTGTACATGCAACGCAAATTGCTTCTTCTTACTGTTTCTTGCTAGGAGGATTGTTATTTACCTTGCAAGATGATATCAAAATCTAGAGCGTGAATGGCGACGCTTCTTCGGCCGCCTCTGCAACACTGGCTATCGAACTGAAGCTGCTGTATATAGCTGCAGCGTCGTGATTGTCGCACCCTGCAACAGCGTGCGAACAAAACGCGCGGCTCGCATTTAGTGTCAACTAAATACTTCACATCAACATACAAAATTTATTCCGTATTTCGAAAATTTGTTTGCATTGCGAAAACTTTACTCTGGGCATCCAATCTACCAAGTCGTCGCATAAAATTGCTATAATTTGTTTAAATCGTTCATATATTGTTTCGAAACGCAACGTTATGTGGTTTGAGCGTATTTATTACACTCGAACTTATTTCGAAAACGAGCGTTCAAATCTTATTATGCGGTTATAACGAACGTAATGTGATACGTTCGCGGAACTTTCGTTTTTCGCTACAAAATGCCACAATAAGTTTTCAATGGTTCGTAGTTCTCACAGTCGTTTCATCAAATTTCCGACGAACATAAAACATTATGACGACAAAGCGTAGAGAGTCGGAGACAAATATCCGCAGTGCTACGTCATTTCCTTTCGTAATTAGCAGGTCTTTAAAGAATTTGTTGTTTGAAAGTTGAGCATGGCATGCACACCTTCGACACTTCAGCAAAAATGTGTTTTGACGTCTATGACTTATTTGTTTGCATTTAAATCTTTTGAAAACTTGCACACGCTATATCCGCGCCCATGACAATACATATTTCCATATTTCCAATCAGTGATGATCTAATAGTATGGAAAACTACATTGGCTATAACAATTACAATTACCATACGTGGTGACCTTACGCTGTACAGCGATAAGAATGATTTATCTCTATTTACCCAGATCCCATAATGGCGCGTTGTCCTTTTGCTGCGAAAAATGACCTACCAGCTTGTTGTTGCTGGCGCAGTAGTACTGACAATCACTCATAGGTTTATGGGCTATCATTCACTTGACTGGCGGCGACTGCGCACATGAAGTATGACTATGGAATTATTCAAATTAATTACGGGCTCTCGCATTCGAATTGTTGTTATACATTTGTGGCACTGTTTCGCAACAAGACGACGGCGACGGCTAAGAATATAATCTATAGCATAATGTGAATGCGCCTGGTTGTACTTACCTACGATGCGGTACGTGTCTATAAATATAATGAAAGTAAATGGGCGAGCGAGTCGCGTGAATACTTCCAGCATGGAGGCATTAATTCTCATTCATGTAGGCATATAAATTATTTATTGCTTTTGTTATAATCTCTTTTAGTGCTACATGTGTTTGCAAATTTGATCCTGGTCTGAACAAATAGCTATCACAGGAAGCAAAAATGGCTACATATTATTTCCAAAGATATCATCCATTCACACCTTGGTGAACGAATACTTCTACAAACTTATGCACAAGTCAAGGTTTATTAGATTTTCTGGATGCTATACGGATACGCAACAGGCGGAAATCAAATAAATCTAGGCATTAATACACCATACAATCTGACTGATTTTACGAGTGCATATTCCCATAAAGGTATAGACTTATGCTTGTATGGATTAGCTAAGGATTTAATGTCTTTCATTGTACGGTTATTCGCGATTGGCTTGTATAGTAATTTGTCGCATGCCTGCTTCAAGGCGAATCCCAACGCTTTGATACATTGTTAATATCTCGATTTACTCCTGGCCCACGTGAGCCCATAAAATACATACATGGATCGTGGCAAGCGGCAGATAGTTAAATGAGGATTAAAAGCAAGTCGCAGCCGAAGACGTAGTGCTGAAAACGCGTAAAGTGTAGGTGAGCGTTACGGTGTGAACGACGACCAGTTTAAAGATTATATTCGGCAATAATCACCTTTGTTGTCTAGTTTTAGTTAACTATATGTCCTGCGAGCAGCTTTTGTATTTATTTATTTATAACAAGCATGTAATCATGGTCTGCAGCGGGTCTGCATTTACATATTAAGCGAAGACGTTGGTCGAGGGCACGATATGAAAATGAGTGTCGTGTGCGCGCCGGAATTTTGAGTTGTCGTGCGGATTTTTTGCGGATTTTTTGTTGTTCGGTGTTCAGTGCACCATAAATTGCGGATTGACGTTTGGCGCATAAGCAAACGAGCTTATATGGGATGCAATGTTGTGGTCCTTTTATGAATGTTTACAACTTCACAAAAGGAGGAACCACGAAGATGTGCGCGTTGTTTGCTTGTAAGCCCCAAGTACGTAAACCACAAACTCAACTGGGAAAAAATGATCGTTTCGAAGGCGAACGAGTTATGGCATAAATACATAACCGCCGCAACAAGGTGCACGCAGACGACGAGGAGGTGGGCCGCAAGGAAAAAACGGCGCATCCCAAGTTGATGTGTACCGAAATATATGTAATAAGTTGAATTTCAACGGATAACTGGTACGTCCAATGGTCCAATGATATTGGAATTGTAAAATCTGACCGCGATGTCTGTTGATTCCTTTCGTTTTGTGGGTGCATGGTCCGAGAATGTTCAGGCATCCATGGCGACTTCTTGAGAAAAACGATTCGATGTTATTCGATGTGACGCAAAGTGCGTAATAAATTAGATAAAATTTTGGAATGAAATTTAAATAATTTCGTTCACAAGCCCGATGTGATGCGATGTTATCACGGGGCTCATGTTAGTTCTCCGGCTTTGGAATCGCTGGATGTCTTCGGAGTCCACAGAACAGTGTTGGATGGCTAGCCAGGGTACTTGCATTTGATGTCGCGTTCAACTCGTTTTGAGACATGGTACACGTATTGCATATAGGTTTTATGAATTGAGTCGAACGCCTCTTAGAAATACTATACGACGCATTCGGGGAACAGGAACTTCACAGGGTCCTCGACAAATCTATTTTTCTGCATGTAAAAATTGTCATTTATAATTTTTTTGTTAAGTTCCTGAAGCTTTCCGCAGTTCCAACGTACTTTAAAGTTGTGGTTTCAAAATTTCGAAAGGCAAATATTTATAGGTACCTTCAGTTTTTCTTAACGCCTAGTCTATTATCTCTCTCTTCGTCTTACAAAGAAAGCAATCCAAGAACTTCTCGACGCGTTTCGTGCAGCGTTGCAGTTGCGGTGCGACTTGCAGGTGACCCGCGTAGTGGGAGCAATGCACCTTATGCACCTTACATAACGCCATGATACCTACGCTCTCGCAAGGTCCGCTTCCTGTCACCAGATCGCCGGCTCGATATACTCGAGTTCTAGCGAAACTACAAGAAAAAGCTGCGAGCAAAACATGCGCCCGCGACGAAATTTCACGCTCAAGCGTGCTTGGTTTATTGTTTTACTATACCCACCTGGCGGAAAATGCAACAACTAACTGTAAATTGCTAATTACATTTGTTGCTTATCCAAGCTACGCTAATTTAAATTCTAATAAATAGTTTATTATGCTGTTATCTTTAAAGAGCAGTAAACGTTCCCCTGCTGAAGTTTGCCATGTAGTCAAATTTCTGTTTGTAATCTTAAATCAATTTCGTTGATAAATCTAGAGCAGCCACACTGTTATCGAACAATGATAACTCTTCTGGACCTTGTTGTTCTTTTATTACCGATATCATTAATTGCTTACAAATTTACATTTTCGAATAAGATTTATTTTCCTTATAGAACTAGTGATTGCAATTCTGACTTGATACAATTTTGAATAAGCAATGCGCTTTCCAGATTTATATTAAGGTTGCAATTACATCAAATGCAGATTGTTCACAAAGTATCTGCACTAGTCGTTTTTGATGGCAACCATCGCGGCGAGTTGTTTGCCATCCGCGCTTTCCGTATTTATCAAAGCGCGTCAAGCGCTTCTCATCTGTGCCTGGCTCAACCGACGTGCGTGATCATTTACCATTTGATAGTTCTCGTTTACTCTACGAGCTCGAAACTAATTTTAATGAGAATTTGATGTTCACGCGTAATGACAGAGCTCGCCGTGCTCGCTCATCTCTCGACGACGCAGAGGATACTCTACGTTGCAGAGTAATCCTCGAACTGTTTGCGATCCACACAGTTTTAGAGATAATATTCACTTCGCGCATATTTAAAGATGTTTCTCGGCGTTGATGTCCGAATGGCACTTTAAGCATGCATTTGTTGGTAATGATACCATCATATTTAAAATTTGCTAAAAAGTACCTTTTGCTCATTATTTTATGAACGTCAAGGTAACAACACCACTCAAGCTCCCCTCGGGCATATGAGACAGGGTCTGAGACGTTAAAGTGTTCTGTTGGTCATGAGGACTGTACATCCATCCATCCGTGTCTAACAAAACCCGTCACCGGTACCAATTGTGTGGACTGACGTTGATGATAGTTCGCGATGGTAAAGTGGAGCTAAAGTAAATACGATAAAGTGGAAAAGCGATGGGCATGTATATCGGACTGAACGGACTTAACAGAACCACCTGTTGTTGTTGGGTTTCTGACGCAATGCGGCCATTGGACCTTCGTTAGTTTGTTTCCATTTTGGCCTTGTAAGTGCGCGAAAAACGTGGTTATTTCGATACGTGTGACGGGACAGGTGGGTTCCACTACGGTTCTGTAATTACAGAATGTGCAGTTTAACAAAAGTTGCAGGAGCCCAGGAATGATCTAAGGAGGAACTTTAAAACCGGCGTCTGCTATTGAGATTATTTGGCTTGGTAAAACAAATTAACTTTTTTAATTGTAAACCGACAGCGATGGCTACAGATGGTAGGATTTAGAATTAATTACAATTAACACTATTAAGTAACAAGTAATGTTGCTTTCCTTAAGACGTGACAATTTTGAGTTTGTAATCCGGATATGTCAGACTTAAAACACCTGCATATAAATTAGATTCAATGACTTTAGTTTTAGGAACTGGAGCTGTTTGGCTTTTTGGATGATAGTTGTTTATAATGTTCTGGATCTACTTGATCAGTATGTAGCAAGGCGTTGGTTGACCACATCATGCTTCCAATCAATTGCGATTATTATTATTAAATTCGCACAATACAATCAACATGTTTCATAATACCAATAATTTATATCGATAACAAGCGCGCGTCTCGTACTTGGTACGTGCCACATCGTACCACGGTGAAAAGGTAACACTACCATGTTTCGGTCGCTGGAAAACAACAGCGCGAAGTGGTTTCATATCGATGGCGGTGGGTACCATTGGGTCTTACCATGCGCAACTACATCGTCGTTGCAGAACCGCCAGACTACCCATGGTGACTGATCATTTACCATGCTCACCATGTTAGGCTTAGGTCAAGAGGCATATGCACATATAATTTTACGCTATTTTCATTTACAAATTAAATTTTCCAAATGGGTACTTTTGAAAGGTAAATGAAACATATTCTTGTGCGATGAAATGTCCAAATAATAATAACGGATTCAAACATCAACAAGTTGGAAAATCTTTGTTAGGATTGTCCCAACCCACGGTTTCTGTATGAATCTATAAACCTCTTACAACTTAGATGGAACTAATGTTAATTATCCATTATTTACTTAATTCCAATGACTTAGTTTGTACAATGTTTTTCAATTAGTAGAACAATTGGTAAGTTTGTAGCAACAAAACAGGTATGTCTGTTTTGAAAGACAGTACCCATTAGCGATTTGCGAACGTCTATTGATAAATTAAATGCCACGGCGATAACAGTAAACATACTGCTTGTGCAATCGCTTAGCACCGAGAAGTAACAATCGACTACTCAGAAGCAATATGCGAGATTTCTTTCGTTACCAGCACTCGAAATTCGTGTATCGTGTAAGACTAGTTAAACGCGAGTATGAACAAATCGAGTTATGTACAGAGATCAACAAAAACGCTCATGTAGAATCGGAACGAGTTCGTTTTTTCTGCGCCAATAAAAATCATTCCAATAAATCAAGAATATAATTCTTCGTCTGCTTGCATGATTGCATTTTCGCGCACACGTCGCAATTAATCAGATCGATAATAATGCATAATGCAAGCTTATGCGAACGAAATAATTTTTTTATGCACTCCCTGTTCCCATTGGTGCGCGTACAGATTCTGATACACAAATTGCGGTTTAAGTTTTCATCGATCATTATTGAAACGCATGCATGCTTCGACTTCTCGAACGGTAAACACACGCCTGCCGTGTCATTTCAGATTTGCTGCGAATGTTGCAATGTCCCAGCCGAAGCAAAAACTAACGCACGGGATTTACATTAATTAATCATGCATAATCAAAACTATCGGCGCTCGACATGACCACAATTGAGCACGGTGAACGTATGATTATGATTATATTTTTTTCTAGTCTCCGAATGCATTCGTTTCTTTTCGTGTTGAATATTTCTGTTGAATATTCTTGAAGGCTTATGTTTAGTCTTAGAATACACGCCGTAAGAGTACCGTTTGCGTTTATATTGTTTCAAGTTTTTTGTTTGTTTGTTTGCACTTGGTCTTAGTCTTAGCTACGATCAGCAAGATGGTTTCGGTATTTGCATTTGCAATTGCATTCGCAACGCATAAGACTGCAATTGTACAGTTACTCTATTAACGTAAATATTTCTTTTTAAAACGTGTAATATTTTATTATAATTTTGAATTGGCGAAAAGGATGGATGGGCTGTCTTGCTTCAACATATCTTGTTTATACAACCCACAAGGCGCGTTTTACGTGCGATAATACGGAAGCAATTATACCTGGGAGCGTTTTCCACAGTTTCTACATATCATCTGTATTATTACTACTTATATACGGCACATCAACAATATATAATGCATTTCTGCAGCGTTTTCCTGTGGAGCAGTTAATTTTTAGAAAGTCTATTCTCACCATTTAGCAGATTTAGGTATTTTATTAAAAAAAAAACTTTTATAGTTGCTCTTTTTTGTTTGTTTATCTTAAAGAATAATTTGGGTTTTTATGAATATTTGAAAGGAGCATTAAGAATAATTGCAAATATTCTTACCTCATCAACAGTAATTTAGAATAATATTATAGCTATAAAAGTTTTAAATCAAGAAATTTGTTATCTTAAAATTATTTACGAATATATTTATTTTCTGTGCAAGAAAGTTTATATTAAGCAGAGTTCATAATGTTTTAGCCAGACACTGGCTATGAAAATTTGGATCGGAAGAGCTTGCGCTGCATATTTTTGATCGAACTGATGTGACATATTTTTCTTGTCCAGTCAAATATTCTTGTGTTCATTACTTCTGTTATGTCTGCAAACTTCTGAGGTTCACAGTCATAACATAACTTATGGTTGCTAGTACTGATGTACATATTCATAGAGGTACTCGAAGCAAGATTTACAATTTTACATTACATTACGCTGCAGAATCGCATGTGCGCGTCGAACGCATTCGAAGTTATTATGAATTCAGCATTACACATCTTTTATTAGACATGACGATGTATAATAAAGCTGGTCGGTGTATTCGAGCCGGTGTGTCGGTGCAATAATTACCGACTGGCCATGTGCGCTTCTCTCCAGTCGCGACTATTTGTTGCCTCCTTCTTTGATGTTTAGGTTTTCATTAAAGATATGAACAAGTAATCCATAGAGTGGTGCCATATATATGCTCTTTCTTAGCTTGTGAGTTACTTATCCTTATTGGATATACTTCGGATTCTTTCGAACACTTTGAAAGTTGTGGTGGAGCTCTGTATATTTTGTAATATTGCACATTGCTGATTCTATGCAGTTCTTGTAGAACACGAGTGCAACAAGCACTGCGTGTGTGCGATTGCCTCTTTAAAACGAGACCTTGTCTGAGGATGTCTAGCATCGCGCGAGCGCTTGTCTAACAATGACTTAATGATAATATGAGCGTTATTGCATTATGAATTAAGAGTCTTCAGATCTACTGCATATTACCGCCGCGGTGTTTTGTTGAATTCCAGTGGGTTTCAAGCGGATTCTTGGTGTTTAGATGTAGTTTGGCTTACCACACATTTGTTTGCACCACACATGCAATGTAATCATCTAAAAGCTACGAATAACTAATTAAATTTTGCTTTAATTGGCATTGTCGCATACAATCCTTGTGTAATGTACAATTTAACACGAATTTGTGTACTTTGTGTGTTCACAAATGCGCACCTTCATGTGATTTATGACTTTTCTTGCGGCAAACCCATCCTTGCATTTTGAGCAAAATGGACAAATTATTTTTACCATGTGCAACATCGTACCTGAAGAGAATAATAGCACGAGACAATGGATGTAGTCTTTATTCTACATGCCTCCTTGGCTCCAGTCATCGCATTGTCCATATTCGAGCGGAGCGTTTGAGATTCTTACAGAGATATCAATAAAAACGCTTACGGTTTATTGTTATTGCTTATTATGATTTTTATTTAATTAACTTTTATGAATGTTTCTATGTTTTGTACGTGTATGATTGCTTGCTTCCTTTGCGCTTACTTGGTAGCAAGTCGCATTCAAAAATGTGGCTTGAAACAGAGGAAACATTCTTTCGTAATGAAAATAACTTAGCGCCAAATAACGCGTACTGAAACGCACTGCCACTATCATAATTCAACATAAGCCGGACAAGGCCAAGCCAGCAGCACACCACACACCACACACGGGTATCTTTAATTAAATTTCATTCATTACGCTTTCGCTTGGCCGTCTTCTTTACCACTTGGTTTATTTCTTTCGACGGTATTTCGTGTTGGAATCGTGGATTTCCTAGCTTCTTTCTTCATCATTTTCGAGTTGTAGAAGGTTGAAGGTGTGAGTTGCTCCTCCGCACACCGTTCGAGTTGTAATTAGAAAAAAAGTTCTTTATAATGTACGAACAATGATTGTGTGCTCATCCAAGTTCAATTGTTCGCCTTCGTCCGTGATGCTTGAAGAGCAGAGTAAATAGAAACTTCAAGAGCTGAAAGATCGAAAGATCGAAGAGATGGAAGACATCACATCACGATGACGATAATGTGTGGATGGAGGAGAGACCACGACCATGTTGTCGTTGGAATAAAAAGCGTCTTACACAACACGACGTCGTTGTTGTGCGCGGTTTTGTTATGTTATGTTGCGTTTGTTGGCGTGTTGTATGCGCCGTTTGTTGCGCGTTTCTACACGCTCGATCGTGTGTGGTTCTCACACGATGCGGACGCGGCTTTGTGGATGCGGCGCACAAAAAAGTGTTTGTTAAAAAGCTCCGATTTGTTGATTTAACTTTGTCCGGGCGTCGATTGGAACTCGATTGGAATTCGATTGGCGTTTGAACGGCACTCGAGGCGAACGCGCCGGGCCACATAATGCATATATAATTTATTGTTCACCGGCCGACGATGACAGTTGTTTGGTCTGTAATTAAATAAGGAATTAATTATTTTTTGCTAATGCGTCGGTCGCCAGTGTTTACCTTCACAAATGAACGATCACGATTTTTGACTTGCCGTTTCATTCAATTCTTCATCGCACCTCACGCTCGCTTGTTTAATGTTAATGACGACTCACAACAGATGTTTTCATTTGTTAGTTTATGCAGGAAGTATGTTGCTTGTTACGTGAAATATTATCGCGGTGGTAGGTAAGCCGCATGTACTTGTCATTCGTGAAGTTGTTATGTGCATTGCAAATTTTACGGGTTATAAACTTTTTGGAATGCTTTTCTGGACGCTTCCACAGTTACTTGACTCTTCACTCTTTGAAATATTATGACAAACATGACAGAATGGCAATTTGGGAGAAGAGTTGAATACACTTAGTGTTTAACATCTTCCGCCTTTGTCAAATTTTATGAATTCTTGTAAGCATCACATTTATCTGGTTAATATTTACAGCAAATATTTGTATCTTGTAAACCGATATTAATAACGCGTGTAATCTGCGTAGACATGTTTTAAAAATGTTGTTTATTGAATATTCGATAATTATAAAACACAAGTCCGCAGATAATTTCATGTTTGGACGACAGAAAACAATTTATGATATTTTTGCTTTTATTGATAATTATAATGTGCTAATCGACTGGCCAAGAACGGGAGAGCACATCCAGTCATCGGAGAATGTTGTCATCGATGTTTGTAATCGAATTCTTGTTAGAATGAGTCAATCTTTAGTCAAACTCCACACCTCTGGAACATAGTTTAAACGCGTTTGGTGTGTATTTTACTCAATTTGGAGAGCACGTCAATTTTTTATTGCGATATTGGCGATGAGGCACAGCACAGCACGACAGCGTTTGGTCGTAAACAACGATTTTATTAGTATTCATTTGGTGTCTTTGTTACGTAATAATTTAACAACAGAACGTGGCAGATTCTGTTCGGTTTCATTTGAAAATTTGTTGTATTTTTGTGTCCAATTTGTCGTCCGCTTATGGTAGTGCAGTGCTAATTAATTTGGTTAAATTTGTGTTTTATTGATTTTCCAAAAATGTTATATGTTATTTATAAAATTCCTAAACCAATTAAATTTATATCCAACTAGGTGGTTTGAGAAAGTTTGAGAAAACACGGCTATAAAATTTGATTTTATTACTTCTAATCTTATTTTCAACATATGTACCATGTAGCTTTCATAACAAGTCATAAAACTGTTGGCTTCAATTATGTTTCCTTCACATAGCATTTAATTAATTTTTTGTTTATAAATATCTTGGGTTTTGACATAAAAGAAGAAATTGTTTAGTGTTATGTAATAGCATGGGAATACAATGTTATTGTTGTTCACAATCTTAACAAATTTTAAGAGATAGGGACGGCTAGGGAAATACTGAAGAGTGAGGACTTCTCTCCAATATGTTAAAGAAGAAGGATTTTTTAGGGCATCTTTGGGATTTACAATGGTATTTTTCCTGTTCAAGATTCAGAGTAGGATTTGTGCGAATTCCTTGTATTTCTTATGGACTAATTAATTGGGTATATTTCCAACAATTGCTACCTTCACATAGATGAGTAAGAACATTTTTGGTGCAAGGTGCTGGGAAAGAGGACAGGTCCAAGATGTTAAAGAACAAGGAATTTGGTTCAAAATGCTAAAAAACAAGGATTTCTTTCTCTCTAAGATTTTGAGGTATTATAATTTAATGTCGAGGTGATCCAACTTATTTGACATTCGCTTGCTTTACTTGCATTTCGTCACGTTTCATTATTCTCTATAAGCTGATTTCCGAGTTTGAGGTATGTATGCATGTCTAATTCGCTGTTCAATGGACGCCACATTGGCGCGAACGATGATTTATCTAATGCGCCGGTATAAATATCAGTTTACAATGCGATTATTCAGCGCTAACGTAATTTGATACACAAAGGCAATAATCTAACTCTGACATATATCAAATATTGCACGGCATGAGCTGATAGTGCAGGGCAAACAATGCGGTTTGCCAATGTGCTCACGTACTCACACCTCGACTGGCAAAGGTATCAATCGTCACACATTGACGCGAATTGAGAAATACGAATATCGCGCTATCGCTAGTAATAGCCATTGCTGTATATTATTCTTGTGATTTGCGTGCGCTGCGCCATTGTGTCTCGATGGACGGGTTAATTTCGACTTATCGTCGTTTGCAATTGCGGCATCGACACACTCCTTAACCCATTTTCGAAAAGTACCAACGACCATAAGAGAGGTTAAAACCTTTGTGAACCAGCACCTCGTTCGGGATATATCTACATGCCATTTGAATGCATCACTCAAGTATTGATTAACTTCTTCATCTTTCGAATAATGGATGTAACTGTTGCGCATGGGACATAATAGTTATATTGAAAGAAGTTGCGGTCGTTGCGGATTATTATTCATTCTTCTATTCAATGATGTTGGTGTGTAGAGGTGTACAATGTAGACAAATAAGCGACGGTATTTTACGTCAGTTTTTACCAACACTCCTTAACACCTCTTTGAAGTGTTTATTTGCGAGATCACTATAACGCCGAGCACACAATTATCCATGAACTATTTCATTGTTTCAATCTGTCTCTCGTTTGTTCCGTAGCCGTGGCTGGCCTCTGTACACACATTCAGCCGTCGATGTACGCGCACATGAGCGCTGATAAAAATTAAATTGTTGCAAGAGATGAGTTAAGTATCGTGTACGCTAGTGTAGTTAAATAAGGCGCAGCTTGTTAGTGTGTAAATTAACTTGCAAAGAAGGCGTTCGGCGTTCATCATCGCTATATTATACCGATTATGCTCGGCGTATTTTTTCTTCATGCCCGTCTTTTGCTTCGACTCTGAATTAACAATGTGTGTAAGTTATCTGGTGATCTTATACGCCGATGAGGGCCGGCCTTGTTATTATTTTTCGTTGCGCGATGTGTGTGCAATGCCCATGCAGTCATGCCTTGGACGTGTATGACTCGTGAACGCACATTGCGCGCGCTAATATCGCATTAACGGTGTATGATATTATAAACTAATATTGTGTTTAAATAATAACGAGCGGGCCACGTTTATCTAAATACAATCTAATTAGAAAAACGGACGCAGTCGATGTACACCTCTTGATTTAAGCAGCGCATGGCAAGAATGTTTTTCTCTGACAAAACCAAAAAATGCGTGTGTAAAATTTGGAGCAATGAAGAATTGTTAGAATGTTATGATATGTGAGCTTTAATTATACGTTCTCGTGTTACGTGTTGCTTTTGGCCGACAAACTGTCGGTCCATGCGGCTTTATATTTTCTTACAATTTTAAGAATACCTCGCTGGTTTGAAGTGAAATCTTGAGTTATGCAAATTTTGCCAACGATTTCCATTTTTTTATTGCCTCGGGTAAAACGCAATGTCATGGTCAGCAGGTGTAAGTGTGTACATGTAGAGCAGATACAATTTGTCTAATTTTATTGCTGCGTGTCTTTGGGTGAACGTGTCGGGCGTGTATTTATTCGCGTTATTACTAATTTGAGCTGTACAGTAAACACATGTTACTATTGCAACAATTCCACAATCACAATGAGAATGTATCAAATCGTTGTTCATGTTGCTTAAGATCCTTGTTAATTAACTTAATTACAAATGAGTTGTGCAATTTCAATTTGCATTATGCCTCCTTTCGTCGTGTGTTCATATTTCTTTATTCGCATTGTATTGTCGTCTGCAAGCGCTCTTCAAGCCAGAGAAGCAGAAATACAAAACTAAAGTGTCTTGTCTAAGATTCCATCCATCCACTTCTGCTTGTGTAATAGTTGTTGATGAGGAATCTACTGTATTTAATTAGCTACGTTTGAGTTTTATAATCAACACGCGCGCATTGTGCGCTCATCTCGCCATTTGCTAGGATTGCCAGCAGCGTCGTTAGCGTTTTGCTTATTGCATTAATTATTATCATACACGGATTATACATAAAGAGCGCACTTTTGCATGTGTTGATCGACTTTTAGCCATTTCTCACGAGCCGTGCTGGGTTATTCTGCTCGCTTCTTCGAGAATGCAAACGTGGCACGTCGCGAGCGACTTAAGTCAGTCGCGCGCGTCCGTTTTGCAGACCATAGCTGAATAAAAACGAGCTGCACGTCCGAAATGTTCCCATCGCATGTGTGCACTCTGGCGCGTGGTGTATATGCTACCAAGAACTGGGAAGACCTACCTATCTGCTCAACACAGATGCCAAACACACAGTCCTGCAACTCTCTTATGGCATGTGTTTCTTCTAATAAAACTGCAAAGGCAAACATTTGCATACTGGTGAGGAAATTGCGTGATTCACACTTATTTTTTCCTGCGGCACTGGTAGGCAAAAGCGTCTTACTAATGCCACATGTAACCGACGAATGGAAAAATGTACTTGTATGCATTTCTCGAAAATCAACTCGAATATAATAACAGACAAAGAAATTGTATTTAATTTTTACTTGGAACTGACCGGATTTGTAGCCCATCACACTCGATAACTATGTTCTGCGATTACATTATACAAGGAAATCGCCGTCATGATTACTCCAGGTCACGAATTACCTACATAGGAATTCACTTTAACACATCCGTTATTAGAATCTGCTGGCTTGTAGGATATATCTGGTACCGCGCACCTCACTCATCATGCGTTTTTGTCCACCGTGAAAACCTGCTGTGAAAGAGAATTGCCGCAAGAATAAGAATCGAAGTTGTAGGAGACGATAAATCGTGCAGGATTCGGAGTTAAAAGCTGTTAGCGCTTCACGCCCGACCTTAAAATTAATTATCCTCGCCAAAAAATTACGACGACGGCGCGTGTAATGTTGTAATTATTCAAATGTTTAATATAAATAACCATTTTGTTTTCAATTGGGACTTTGGTTTCTGTTTTTTCTACTTGGAACGTGCTGGGTTTTGGCTCACGGCTGCGTCGTTTAATTGCAACTTTTTAGCAGCTAATTGTTGGTCCATGCTATTGCTGGTTTGGGCCTGCGTGTTGAACGGATGGAACAAAAATAATTGGCTTGAGCCACAAGTTCTTTAATAAATCAGGAAGTGTTTATACCACTTCTTTGCGAATGGATACAAAATGTACAACTGTAAATTGAAAATGACTCCTTGAGTCGGTTGAGTTGAGTTTCAGCTTTGCAAGAAGTGAGCGAGAAATTGAATATTGCTGCGAGGTCGTTTTGCTCTCGATGTTGCTTTACACGAAAATCTATGCGTATAACAATAAAAGTAACGTACATAGAGAAATTCTAAAGGTAAAGAGTGCAAGAGGTACGAATAGCCGCGGTGAGCCGACAAAACGAAGGAAGCGAAACGCAAAGCAGTTTACAGACCACACGATCTAATCTGCAAGACGTTGCTTCAACTAGTAACAACTAAGGCCCACTCTTGGAGTACAAAGTACGTCTCGTAAGCGTAGTGAACCGTTCGCTTTATATATACATGTATTTCTAAGTATCTGTTCTGTACAAGCCGAGTTTTGAAGAGTAGGTCACGTGCATGGTAATTTTTGCGCCGAATAATACATGCATTGCGCGTTCCGAACAGAGGCCCAACTCCTACTCGATCGTTCGAGTGCGCTGACTACGAAGTACTTACTCTTTCTTGTGTTGGTCTCGGTGCGAGACTCAAAATGAGCTGCAGTACACACGGCATCGCTAACAAAAAGCAAGAATTCCGTATGCATGTGGATAAACAATAATAATTTGCAATGGAGGTTGATGTTGTTGGTCGTGTGTGCGCTGTGTGCGAGTACGTGTTGCGCGAGACAAACGACCGGCGCGTTGTGAATATGCATATGGAGTCGTAGTTGAAAGAAGCATCGAGAAAAGCTGGATTAACGGTACACTCGTCGATTCTTTGCGAACGATTCAGACTCGTTATAAAACGGGGCAATACTTTCTGCGATCGGTTATAACTGAGATCTGTGCCGGATAAGTGCTATCTGCACATAGTTACATCCTACAATTACTATATGATTGAGTTTATTGCCGATTGTTTGCTAACTGGTCTGAGGGAAACACAACTTATCTCTTTTTCGGATAACATAAATTAGAAACGTGTGTAACATTTGTAAATGTTACAAGTGCGGAAGTAAATTTTTGCTTGACCCAAAACAACTGTTACATATGTGGGTTGTGCACTCGTCATAGACCCGTCAGGTTGAAGGCAGGTTGAAGGCAATGATGAGGAAGAACCGTTTTCATTTTTTTCTTCTTCTGATGATCGCGCGTTTTAATTTTGTTTACAAAACGTGCGCATTTAAACCAGCAGGTTTAATGATTGACCCTCAAAAGGCCAGTAATTAATAATCGCATATTCTGCGGCTTATCCCAACTTTGCATTTGGGTTCGAGTACGTGACACGTTTGATCTATGGAGTTTGGTTTAGAAAAAAATACAGAATCAATTAGTTTGTATTCATCGTTTGGACTTGTATTGCTAAATTCATCAATATTTGTTGAGTTGGTGCTTATACCGCTGTATTGCTTTTTGTGGCTTTAAGAGGTGGGCCAAATTTTGTTTTGGCTTAAATGAAATGGCAATCGTCGAATGAATAAATCTATAATGTCACTGTAGGCAACGACTGTACATGAATATTAAATGATCAAAGTAATTTATGTCGATGTTATCTTAAATATTATAAATTAATCTGTTGGTGGCTCCGCTAGAACTTGGGATCGCTTTGAAGACTTAGATGCTGATGTGGGTATATATTGCTATGCTTCTCGTAAGCACAATTTAAAAAAAACGGTTGGGAATATGTATCTTGGGGATATGTCGAAGTTATCTAATCGTATGAGCCATGTAATGAAATTCAATAAGTCTGGCTGATTCACATCAACTGTCCTCGTCCACATGACTGCACCCGAGAATTCTTGACCATCCTAGTTTCCTTCGATACAGGAGGCTGTCTATATTTTCTGGAAATTTTTTCCAGGCGAATTTTCTTAGTTGATATTTGTTAGCACGCCTAGTATGAGAGTGATCTTAAAATACATAGGTTTAAAAGCCTAGATTCAATTTGTCAATGTCTGATCAGATTTAATCACGCCATACTTCTTTAGTATCAAGACCCTATGTTCCTGCTCCATCACTACCAATGCGTTTGCCTTTTGGTCTTACCTTTCTTTTCTTTCCATGGTTATGTCTGAAGACATTTTTACAAATTGTCGACGCGCACACCAGTTAAACAATTTAGAATCGCCTCGTTTCACCTCATTTCTTTAAAGCGATGTGCCAAGTTACATACTTAACGCGTGCGCACTCGATCATCTATCTGCTGACGCTGATGTACGTGTTGAACTCCCCGAGGCTCGCATTTAAATATTACGTTACAAATTTAAATTTATGAAAATGCGCCCGCAAACAGGCAGTGTGAAGAGTAAAACATAAAAATTGACCGCATGGCCAACCGAGCAAGGAAGGAGAGAAAAAAATCTTTAAAAAAACAAGACACACACGAAACGAACGAAAACGACTAGGTACGATAATCACGACCGTGGATCGGGTTCCTCGTTACGAAAGCGTTAACAATCTCGACCTGCAGCTGAATGCACATGCACGTCGACGACTCACCGTAGCTTCCAACTATGCGCGCAACGCGCCTCCGTCTCTTCTTCTCGTTCTTCAGGTCTTCAGCACTTACGTGCAACGCGCGTCCGCCATCGAACCGCACCAAGGTACCAAGAGCAAAGTCTTCTTCGGGTCGTTCGGTTACGTATCATCGTTTTACTCGACCAATGCGATCCGAAGCGATTCGGACGCGCGAGGTGAAATAAAAAGCGAAAACGAATGTGCTGAATAATGTTTAAAGAAATACAAGAACTGATTAAGATATTCGCATATTCTTTTATTATTATTATTTACTCACAATCGGCATTGCTATAAATTCACACAGTGATAAATAAAGTTTACAAATAGGCACGTTTGTTGCTCAGTGTGCGCAAATACGATAATAATAAAATGCGCCCTTTTAATTTATACAATCGTTGTGTCACTCGGTCGATGTACAAACGAAAAATTAATAACAAAATAAATATCAGACATGTATCTATTACACACAAGTTACAGTTTTAAAAATTGTATTTACAGATTCGCTTGCGTTGTCATAAAATACTATAATACAAAAGCTGACCATTCTTTCTCTTCCCTTTTGCAAATTTTTACACTTTTTTCCGCGTTTTATTTACACATTAGGCAATTTATTATCGTCCGTTTTTGAACAAATTTAGACTCAGTTGAGTTGATCCGCACAATATCCATTCATTCGTATCACAAATTCACTCCGCAAAATCACTGCAATTGCACGCAGTTTCATAATAGAAAAGTAGGTCGTCGAAGTATATATAAGATAATAATTTCTACAATAATTAATTAAATTACGTATCACAATTAGCTGACAATATTTTTTGTATATAGGATATTTTTGTTCATGTTCTTCCCCGCACTATATGTGAATGGCGACGGTGCGTTGGCCGTTGCCGCCGTTCTGACCACGCGCCCCATGGCGATGCACGTGGTGGTGAACGTGCGGCCCCCGCTGCGAACCGCGGCGCCTTTGGCTCATCGGCACGTCCGGCAGGGCAAATTTCAGTTTCTCCCAGAATAGCTTGTCGCCCCATTGCAGGTAGACGTTAGTCTTTAGATAGAGACGAATATCCGGGTCTAGGTCCTTTTGTGGTACCTCGCCTAACAGGATGACGATTAGCCGTCTGCGGCGGTCTCGCAGGATTTGATGGTGCGCCGATTTAAATTCAAATCTACACCATTCCGATTTGATGAAATTTTCGGAAAGAATCATTATCGTTCGCTTTGAAGATTCTACAGCTTGCACAATAGTATCAGGCAGGAAAGCCCCAACAGGGAAATCTCTATAATTAAGGCACAATTTGTAATTGGGTTCTAAGGCTGGAGCCAACGCTTCTGCAACCCATGCCTCGTCCTTAGAACTGTAGCTAACGAACGCGTCAAATAGTTTATCTCGATCATCGCGGTCGAATTCTGCAGATTTATGGAACAATCGCACACCGAATTTAGAATAGCACCACACGCGCACTTCTTGTCGGAAAATGAAGAGAAGCAATGTGACGGCAACGATCACCGCAAACACTGCTAGTGTGACGACAAGCAGCGGTAGATAATCCTGAATGGCCTGTCGCTTGATGATTGTTTTGGTTGCGGTGAGATTACCATTGATGCTGTTGTCGATGTTGGCGGCGCCAGCGCAGACTGTACCGTTCTCCTGCCGCACGAAGAATCCCAGTTCGGGGTTATCGACGTACATATTCTCGTTGTAAAAGTCCAAGTCCGTCGTGTTGTACACGCAACGTACATTATTCAAGTCTTTAACTACGTCGCCGCCACGAATCATCCACTCACGCAACTTCTCGCTGAACTCACACTCACAGGACCATGGGTTCGATGCGAGGCTCACTTCGATTAAGGTTGTTGGCAAATACCAAACACTATAATCACTGATACGATTATGATCCAACTTCAACACGCGCAATTGCCGCAGGTCTGCGAACGTTAAATTGTTGATGTGTGAGATTCTGTTGTGTTGAAGCATGATTTCACGAAGTCCGACTAACCCTTCAAACTCATACCCATGAATCTCGATGATTCGATTCTGGTCCAAATGCAAAACTTCCAAATCTTTCAAGCCGTTAAATGTTCGATTATGGATCAACTCAATGTTGGAGTTGTTGAGGAAGAGCACCTTGAGTTTCTTACGCCCGATGAAGGCGTGACTTTTCAAGAGGCGTAGATCATTTCCATCGAGGTAAAGTTGTGTGGCATCCATGGGAATCTGTTCTGGAAGTTTTTCTTCATAACCAGCATTGGAACAATCCACCACGTTCGCTGACCATGATTGATCATGATAGCACGTGCAATTGTTGGGACAGGTCATTTCGCAGTCACACGCATCGAAATCACAGCAGTGACATAGTGCAAAACAGTGCGTCTGATAGGTGCAGAGGAACTGATAAGGTGCTGCTTCGACCAACGGCACGTATGTCCGGCCGCGATTGTACATTAATTGACAGTAAATGCTCTCCAAGTCGACGAGCTTGGGCTGCGTGCGAGCCCGATTTCCTCCGTTCACTTTCTGCAGCCATTCCATTGTGCAGTCACACTGAAACGGATTGCCTCCGATGAAAAACTCGGGCAGTTCTTTCTCTGCGGGGACCGCTGATATCCGCAACGAGTTGGAATCCAGGCTTGTGATCTTGTTGCCGAAGAGATCTACCCGTGTCAAGTTGGGCTTTTTGAAGAACGTGTACGACTGCACCTTGGAGATTTGATTGTCATTCAAAAAGAGCACCTCAACACTGTTGGGAATGGCAGTGCCGGTTATCTCTGTCAGTTTATTGGAACTTGCATCAAACGTGCTCAAGGAGAGTGTGGATTCTATTTCAAAGTAGTTGCCGAGTTCTGCAATTTGATTGGAATGGATGTCAAGCCATTGCAGTCCAGCAGGAATAACGGCATAGTCAAACCACTTTAGGTGGTTGTCAGAAATGTTCAGCCACACCAAACTCGGCAACTTGGCGAAAAGGTCTTTGATTTCAGTCAAGTAGTTTCCGTCTAAGCGGATAGCTTGGAGATTTAAGTTGCTGTCAAATGTTCCTGGTGCAATGTGCTGCACCTTATTGCGCGAGAGGTTGAGAATTTTTAGTGAGACCATTTTGTCAAACACTCCCTTTGTTATGTTGCCAATGTTGTTCTCTGTGAGGCGCAGGCCAAAGAGGTGTTTCATGTCTGAGAATGTTTCGTTGCGGATGGAATCGATAAGGTTCTCGCCGAGGTCCAGCGATTTGAGCATGGGAACATTGGAGATCACTTCCGGCACTTGCATAAGCTTGTTGCCGTTTAAGTGTAAGTCCTGCAAACTGGAGCAATTCTTTAGAGCCTCCGGGTGAATGGACGAGATTCTATTATTGTCTAGCGATAGCAGCGTCAGCACGTTCACGCCGCGGAACGTATCTCCGTCGATCCTCGTTAATTTATTGTTCGAGATTATAAGCGTGTGAAGATTGTACAGCTCGCCAAAAGTGTTTTCGGGCACTATTTCGATAAAGTTGTCGTTCAGTCTTAAAATTTGCAGGCTGTACAAATCACGAAACACGTTGGGTTCCAGCTTTGAAATTCGGTTATAAGATACATCCAGGACGACCAGTCTCACCAAACCGGCAAAGGTTGCGGAGTTAATCCAGTCTGCAGTTAGTTCATTGTGACTGAGGTCCAGAACGAGCAATTGCGTAAGTTCACCAAATAGTCCTGGTGCCAGAACGTTGATGGAATTGTTTTGAAGGTACATCTCTTTGATGTCTCTGGTCTCAGCAAAGAGTTCAGGAGGTAGGCTAACTAGCCTGTTGTCGGCCAGCTTGATGATGTTCAGAGAAACTAAGCCCTCGAGAGCGCGATCTGCCAGATGGGTCAAGCCGTTGCCCTGTAGATACAGCTTCTGCAGCCGGCTCAAGCCCGACATCTGACCTGCTGGCAGACGGTCGATATTGTTACGCGACAGGTCCAGTAATCGCAGACTAGCACCGCACCTCTCGGTTGGACTTTGAGCAAATTTGAAACTGGATACCTCCCGAAGCCGATTGCGCGTTAGATTGAGTACTTCAAGCGAATGCAGCGGGCAAAGGGATCCTTCTGGTAAGCTCCACATGTTGTTTTCTGCGAGATCCAGACGCTCAAGCAGTCGTAACTCCTCTGTGAACGCATTTGATGATACTTCCAACGTCATTGCAGACCAGTCTGTGTTGTGCGTACGCACAGTTAAATTACGTAATTCTTTTAATCCCTTAAAAGCTCCATCAGAAAGGTTGCCGATCTTGCAGTATTCGATGGACAACTCGCGTAACTCCACTAACGGCTTAAAGCTCCCCGCACTCAAACTACTTTGAAAGAAGAGATCGTCACTGCACTCAAGTCTCAGCCGCACTGTGTGTTGAGGCTGTATCACACTAAAATTCGTATTCTCCAGTTCACTGTTGATGGTGCGAAGACGGCATACGAGCGCGACATCGTCGTCGTCTGCGCCGCCGTCGACAACAACCCACTTGCACTCATCCGGCGCCTGGTAGCGCAGCGCTTTGCTGAGCGACGCCGAAAGCACTCCGAATATCGTCGCGAACAGCAAGACACACACCGTCGTGGTGCCCATGTCGTCACACACGCTTCGCGCGATGAACTACACCATTGTAATAAGAAAGCAGACTCAACAGCGACCGTCGTCTCCGTTCACTCATTCCGCGCACGACCGCTTAGCTCGCCGTTCGCTGCTTGACTGAAGTCACTCTTGCCGGTTGCTAGAAGACAAGGCCACGGACTCTTGCGGCGAGCGCGCGGAGTCTCCCTCGCCCCGCTCTGCTTACCTGACTCCGGGTGCTCCGGCCGCTCAGCCATACCATACCTTCGCCACACTCTGTCTCACCTTCCATGGCTGCCGCTTCTTCATCTCGGCTCCTTCGTTGCGTCTTGGCCAGCGGCTTGCTCCGACCAGCCGACTCTCTGGCGCTCATAAAAAACTGTTAACTTGAGACCGCTTTTTTACGTGAACGTCGGGTTTTTCTATCTGATCGACTGTTAAAATCGCCGGCCGGCAGACTGCGCACGGTGCGTTGTTAGTGTTCACATAGTTTCAACGAACGAATAAAACATCCCTTTCGTCGACGGTGCCTTCGCCGCCGCTACTTCTCCTCCAGCCTTACAACACGCAACATTGTGGTGCTCCAGCGCGTATGCGTTTTTCGACATTCGCACGATAAATTCGACGCTCATTTGCGTCGCGCCCTTGTTCTCGGTGGCGACGCTGTTTGTGGACCGCCTCACGTAATGACTTAATTTATATGATGATTGTGCATCATTAATTATTCCGCCAGCGCGCTTGCGCAGGCGTCTCGCGCTCATAAATATTGTAACTGCACTGCCGCCATCGGTAACTATGATTAATAAAATGGAAGAGTGCGTTTGAACGCTGCATTGCGCGCGCGTTTGCGATGATCGGGTATTCACGCGAACGATTAACAAGTTCTCGCTCGGCTGCCATTACAGATCGTGCACCAAAGCAAGCCGAAGTTGCCTTTTTGTACCGTGTAATATCTGTGCGCCCGGCGCGTACGCCCAGTCCGCGCACGCCTGGTGATTTTAACAGTGTATTAGGCAACGAACCTGGCGATACACTCACGCACTCCAACGCGTTGAAATCACCGGCCGTTGAACGCTACCCCGTACGAAAAATGGACTAAATCGATTTCGTTTAATGCCTCATATTTTTGTTCACCGGAATTTAAATAAAAACGTACTCATTTCAAAGTTTACGTTTCGAAGGTTATTAACGAGTTTTCCCAAGCATTAAATCATCGCCCTTCAACAATAGACCTTCACGCACAAAAACGAAAAACTCACATAATCTACCTGTATGAGGCGTAGAATGTCATCAGCGATGCGCATCGGGAAACATTTTCATAGCCCTTTCTCTCCGCTCTTACGGCGTCGCAGCGCAGATCCTCTCTGATCTCTGTGACTATAGACTGTCGAGGGTTAACGAAATCTTCTGGGTCATGAATCGTCATCACGAGCGCCCGTCCTCCTTTCAAGCACATTAACTTGTTTCAATTGTACTGGAAAGACGATGAAAAGGATCATGTAATCCGGAACAAATTAGCTTGAAAATTTGTTTCCTGGACACGGTTACTATCATCTACGCTTCAAGAATTGTGTTTTTAACTCTTTAACCTTCACTTCTTGTATCGATGACACTACATACAATGACAAATTGTATCGTATCGATATAAAATGTTACAATTCTACATTCAAAATTATATTAGATTTTAGCTTTTAAAATATTCTGTGTAATATTTTTTTGCAAATTAAATTAAAAAGTTTAGATGATTTTTATATATTGCGGCCGCAATATTTATTTAAATTGTAAAATGATGTTCCCTGTTGATTTGTTACTTTTGCGAGAAGCAGTGGCTGCGTAGTTACGACTGCAAGAGGTAAATATTTTCATTCGTTTAACGAATGGTGCGTCGCAAATGGGTTCGTGCGAAATTTGCAATTAATTTCAATTAAAGTGTTTTTCCGTGTCGGATTTAATAGGTGTAAAGCTTCGCGGTGCAGCCGTGCTAGTGTTCCGTTGCGACCGCTATCTGCCAGCCCATTGTTTATTTAATCTGATATTGTTGTTTTGTGTGCCTTGTTTGCGCTTCAAGCTGTCCCCCATTGTTAGTTAGATGCGGCATGAGCTCCGACGCAATTTGCATGGAAACGTGCGGAACACGAAAATTGATTCATACGCACGCCGTTTGTGCTATCATTATAATTTCCGCCACAGAATCATGACGCGCACGCCTCAACCGATTTTCGCTGGTTATCACTTACAATTAGAATGCAACGCGATGATTTGTTACGGTTTTAACTACCGAAGGTGCAATTTCAACAGACTATGTACCGGTTTTCATGGAAATGGTTGCTATTTGAACAGTTCCTTATTGCCTTACCTTCTACCTAGTTGTGCGTGGTTATTGAAACTAGTCGCCGATCGGCGAGTTTTGTTCAACCGCGAGATGACGATGATATACGAGCGACCATTAACATCAGGCAGTATCTTAACAGGTCGTCGTGTTCGTTTAGTTTTATTTACAGGCTGGTCGGGGATGTTTTAATATTCCCCCGAAGATGGGTTTTTCATGTAGTCGGATTCCTTGCGCTCGTTATTAATTGGGCAATAACACGCCGCGTGTCTGCGTGTGTCGCGTATTTAACGCACTCGCGAGCATGGAGTAAAGAGTCAAGCAACAAACGTACGTTGAGATCGGGCTAAAGCTCGTTTGGTGCCGAGGAGACTTGCCTCGTGTTTTATCGCAGAGTAGAGGAGAACCTCGCAACACGAGAAATTTTCAACCAGAATCACCACTTCAGCACTTTTAACACCGTTACCAGCGAGGTGTTTGGACCTATGGACCCAGCGCTAACAACTGAGACAGGAACGCACGCGCAGGCGGCACAGGGAAAATAAACAAACAAGAATTAAACCACACTCATGGGATGCGCCATCAGCTTAGCTTGTTGCAGGCCATTGAAAAAAAGTAAAATTTGCGTCTCGCACGTCGTTCGTTCTTTTGTCTAACGAGGGTGTCGGCGCGATGTATCAACGGGTGTGAGCGCGCCGAGGCAATAAGCTCAGGATAGCGCAGTCGGCGCGACTGGGCGAAATTTATTTGCATTTATTAGTTTACGACTCAAAGGTGCATAATAAAAAAGTTGATTCTCATCAGTGTAGATTAGGATCGACTATTTGGTTAGTGGGTTCCACACCGTGCGCTGCGGCCAATGCGAGAAAATGGAAAGAAATAAAACGTAATATACCCACACTCGCTCAGAACGTAGAATGCTAACAAAACAAACACACACACACACATCCACATTTTTTTAATTCCTTCGTATGGCGGACGCCTTGTCTTCGTTTCTTGGGCTGCCACAAACGGCCGTATGCCGCAAGTCGTTCTCGTAACAGTTGTGTGTCATCATTATCTTTAATAAATTGTAGAAAACTGCCGGTTATGAACGTTAGTTTTATCTCATTTTCGGAACGTTTGGACTAGCGCGCGTTTAGATAAAAATTTGGTCGACATTTAATTTCGATGCGACTTCCAGTCAACCGACTAGTCGACGAAGAAGCTCTGGGACCATTACAACTCCTCTTTAACATTCCACTGGAATTGTGATGGACCACTTGGAATTCTTCCGACCTCGTAACACTCACGCAAGAGATATAAATGAAAATTTTCCAATCAGACTGTTCGTTTTCAACTTCAATTATCTAAATTGGTATGTCTAATAAACAACAGGTTTAATGAATCAGTTTTAGGGTACAAGTTTTAATAAACATTTTCCAAACATTTCTGCAAACCAAATTCAGTCCTGTTGGCGTTGACTAGAAAGCAAGCTTTGCTAAAGAATAAAATATGTAGCTACTTTTGTTTTCCTGCGTTTAGTGCCTTGTTCGTTGTCTATTCTCGAAGAACAACGACGGCAAGCCGGTTGTTTTGCTGCCATCGGCGAAGAGCAAACCGGACAATACCCTTTTAACATGTATTAAAATCATTAATAGGTTTGCCTATTTTGCATAAAACGTTTCAACGGGTGTAATTGATTTCCTATAATATATTCGCTCGTGTAGTTGCGATGCCACCAAGCAAGTCCTCGGACAGACTTAACTGGCAACTAAGCGAATGTGCAATGTCTGTTAAATGTCTCTGGTGAAACTGCAAGTCGCAGTCTCGCGGGATTTGAAGTTGCGCGTAATAGGTATATGTCTATCGCCTGGCGAACTGTAAAGTGTCAAGGCGCAAAAAGGAATTCAGTACTTAACAGTCATAGAACGTGTGTTAAATGCTTGCGCAGCGACGACGGCATCGACGCATTCCCAACGCACACACATGTTCTTCGCGTCCTGTCCAGCAGCCGAACTTGCAATGGACAGCAAACGTTCAGCTGCAAGCAAGCAGTCGATTATTACACAGCACATTCTGCAACTCTGCCGTGCGGATTATTTATGCTCGTGTTATTGTCATACATCAAATGCAGAATATTTTATGTAAAATAATGTGCACGCAGCTTTAGCTCATGCTTACATCGTGTAGGCATGATAAAATGTCAAATATTGTGTTCCATTACACGGTGTATTACTGGGAAACGACGCCGAGGTGCTTCCTATCTTTCTGATTATTTTATTATGAAATGTGACACTATCAACCTAATCAAGAAAAAACACATCTTGGAAGTCTTACTGTAGACTAGATTAGTCATTAGCAGTTCTAGTTTATAGCACTACTTCTATATATATTATGTTGTTTTCTAGTAGTCTTATTTCGTAAATTGTGATATCCATTTTCATTGTTCACTAATTTGTTGTACTTATACACAAAAGCTCCTAAAATGGAAGCACTTCAGCTCACCATCATCGCTTCTTGTAAACTTTGTGAATAGTCCTAATAAACATAATACTGTATTGTTAATGATCGTCTTAGAATTTATTGGTTTCCAGTGCGTGTCTCACTCCAAGTGTCCACATACTCAAACCAGCCAGCCACAGCTATGCTCAGACTATATACACGAACATCCATGTTTAGATTATTATTTAAGACCAGCATTTAAAAAGTTTAAGCTGTTTTTCTACTCAGTTTTATGTATATGCTGCGCACTGCTCTATTGAAAATGAGCACACACAATTAAGCTCTCTTTTTGTCTGGATTCTCTCCTAAATCCAATAAAATGTGGGCCCTTCTAAACTGAACTTAAATTTAAACGTATTTGTATTGGATGTCCATTGTTGTAGTCAACTTGTCTTCCTTTGTTGTTCTCATTGCTTTGTGCGTCGTTGGGTATAACTGTTTGTGTCCACTCGTACTTTGTTTTTTTCGACGTGCACTCTTTGATAGAACATTGAACAACGTTTTCGTAGACGCCCGGTCGAGTTTTTCTCCTGCTTGAATTCGATAATAAAAGTCACGGACACGAGTCGTAAAAAATCGGGTGCATTATAATACGCGACATTAAGTGCAGCCATACTTTGCGTAAATATAAATTTTATACAAAAGAAGTAATTTACATCCTATTCCATGCCGGGCAGAAGATTCTTGCTGGGCAGAGGTTAGTGGTTAGTTTGTTTTACAATGTAGGATAAAGCTCCACTGGCACACGCATGCATTGATGGTGTGTGCAAACGCGCACGCGTAACTAATTTTTAATGTGTAAATATTTTATAAGGAAGTTGCATGCACGGCCGTAAAATAGACTTGATTTAAGTGCGCCTGCTCGGCTCATACTGAGGAACTTAACGTTTTATGCGTAACAATGCGTCAATAAATTACGAAATAATTCAGGCCCCACTTGGACGCTTGTCTTTTCTTGATGTTTACTTTGTGTAAGCTGACGTGACGTGCGGATGACACCAGATTTACAGTTGCAGACATGCTGGGTTATGTGATAGGACGATTTCGTCATTTTCGAGAAAAGACATTCTGAAACGATTGAGGACTTACAGTGACAATGTTATCCGGTTATGTTGCTCTATATTATTATACTTTGATGATCGAAGCAGCTTACAACACAAACTTAATGTGGTGTAATATTTATATTGTCATATTACCGGAGTGTACGTCAAGAAATTCCTTACCTATGTGAAGTTAGCACTTTATTTCAGGTAGCCCAGCAATTTATTTCTCCATAAGAATAACAAGGGAGCCGCACAAAAAGTCATTTTTCGAACATACGCAGATTAGATAAGGGTGCAATTTTTATACTGGCGGATAGCTTATCTCATTAGCTATCGATTGGCGTTAAAAAAATTGAAATTGATGTGTCGTG
>JARJDS010030446.1:0-24500 GCA_030264155.1 Atheta pasadenae | reverse complement strand
CTTCCTTCTCCTTCCTTCTCCTTCCTTCTCCTTCCTTCTCCTTCCTTCTCCTTCCTTCTCCTTCCTTCTCCTTCCTTCTCCTTCCTTCTCCTTCTTTCTCCATCCTTCTCTTTCTATACTCCTAAACTTTCTTCTTTTTTTTTTATCATATCCCGTTTAATCTTCATTTACTTTTCGTCGTCATGTTTCTTTTATTTTATGTCTTTGTTGACTTGGGTGACTTTTCTTATTTTCTATTCTCAAATCTTATTCTTCCTTCGTATTCTTATTTGCACTTATTGTAGTTTTTTCTTTTCTTCTTTTTCTATTTTAATTCTTTATTTTTCTTTGTATGCTACAATCTTGTTTTAGGAAAATTTCATATCAATCATTTCCTTTCCTAACTTCTTTTTCTTCCCTTTTCACCCACTTTTACTTGTGCTCTTTTCTATTAATTTATTTGTTTTTCCTTCTCCTGTTATTTTCTGTTATTTGGTATTTCCTTGGCATTTCTTTTTTTTTGTTTTTTTTTATCGAGTAATTTCTATAAACTTATCTCTATTTATTTTTATTCTATCTTTTAACAACAATTTGGTTTACTTTCTATTATTATTTCTTCCTCCTCTCATTATAATTTTTTGGATATATTATTTTTCATATCTTCTTCCTTTGTTTTCTTTCTTGTTTCTTTCTATGTTTAATGAACTATAATTACATTTCTCTTTAATTTATTATTTCTATCCAATCACAACAAAACATCAATAACATTTATTCCCAATTTACCAAATCACCAACCATTCTTTCCTTCATAAATTATTTCCATTGTGTAACAACAAAACAAAATCATACCTACTTGAATATTAATTTCAACAAAAACCACATTAAAATTAAAATAAAAACCAAAGCAAACAAATAAAGAATAAAGCAACCACTCAAGTCAAATAACTCTAATGTTAAATACTGAGAAAGCCGCTGATTAACGTCCAAACGCATTTATTTATTTACTCAACAAACTCAACCCCAAAAACCCAAAGGGTGCATTTCCCACCAGCCACTAATAATTTATTTGTATTCCCAATCCAACGATCCCCTCGCCGGGGGACTGATTTCGAGGGACACAAACGAGAAATCGGATTCGGATATTCATGGCGCGCATCAGCTGAACTGAACTGAGATCCGCGTTGATCCTGCTGATCCTGTTTACGTCCAAACGTCCTAACGTCCTAACATCCAAACTATCCAAACTCTTTTCCCCCCTCAAAACTACATCAATACTCCGCACTATTCTCCAAAGAGCTGATGCATCAACAAATTTAACAAACTAAACAAAACAATTAAATTATAAACAAACTACCAACACACAATTAATTAATAATTCATGATATCGATTATTGGATATCGAATCAACAAAATACATGATAAAAGTTAATAAATTTAGTTCAGGACCAGGTCGATGGTTAGATTTTGGTTTTCGACCATAATAAATCCCACAAATTCGTAAATTCGCACAAATTCCAGACGTTCCCGACGTGCTTCATCCTCTTTGAGGTTCCATCCCTCAGACTCACAACTTGTAGTCGTCCAGAGCTCGTCGTAGTGTAGTAGTAGCTTTTTCAACGTCGGCCTTTTTGAGTGTAAACATCCCCGGAAGCACAGACCACCCTCAAACAAGGGTTGTTAGTGGTTTCTACTGCTCGATAGAATGGTTTGGGACAGGACAATTTGTTATGTTGATAGAAAACCTCAACAGTGACACAAACCAAACAAAACCAAACAATGCAAAGCAAAACAAAACAAAACAAACTTTACAAACAAAACAAAAACAAAACAACAGCGTTTATATTTAAGTTGTTGACGATGATAATAATAATAATAATAAAAATAATAACAATAATTTCAATTATTAAGGTTATGTTTTTCGTTGTATGTGTGTTAACCTAAAAAAATACTCTGACAAATACAAGACGATAAAATACTGACTTGTGAAACAAATGACAAACAATAAGCGACGTGCAAACCATCAACAACGAAAAAAACAACAGCAAGACGCCATCTTGTAATATGTCTGCGACATTAAGTGTAAAATGTTTTGCATGTTGCAGTATGTAGGCAACAAAATATCATCCGAATTGTGGGAGGATGAATGCGAGGTTATTTGCTATGAAAATTGGCGGTGTCGTGGCGCGCATATCAAATGCTCAAAACGCCTCAACGCACGGGAAAATGCGGAAAATTGTCTTGTGTCGAGCGGCAAAACGAAGACAAAGCGGCCGAACGTATTCCGCACGACATGTTGAACGTTAACAGTTAACGTATTGGTGGTGATTCATCAACACTCAACAACATTTTAAACAATAAAATTACTAAAGTTAATAAAAAAAAACAAAAAACAAACAAAACTTAAACAAAACAATTAAATCAATAAAAAAACAAAAGAAAACAAAAACTTTAATGATAATTTGTAATATTGTTATTGTGGTTGATTTTTAATTAAATTATAATTAGTATAATTGATTAATAAGTAATTAATTTGTTACAGATTGATAGTATGTTGAGAATCAGCATGCTATTGAGCTGCATTCTGATGACGAACCGAACGGCGTTCGCTGATGACGTAGCGCATGTGCAAACACCGTCAGCGACCGTCAATGAAGTGGATACGGTGGGCGTGGCGTCCGGCACCAATGGGAACAGCGGAGGCGGGACGAACGGATCGAAAAGTACCAATCGCGACGATTACGCCGTCACGTGCTACATTTGCGTCAACGTATCCGATAATGATATTTGTAATCAATACGCTATTGATCGACCATGCAAACCAGGTAATTAATTAAAACCACAAAAAAACCTAACCTAACTAAACATTACCGAACATAACCTAACTTATTATTTAAAAATTTTAGGTGAAACGTTTTGTCACACATTACACATAATGGATTCCAAGGGCACATCAGTTTTAGTCAACAAAAAATGTACAGGAGCGAAAGAATGTCAACGAAACAAAGTCGGATGTGTTGAAATTGACACACAACTTGTAAGTTGTCATATTTAACTTAAACAAATAATGTTTTTAGGTTAAACCAATAAGATTTATGGTAGTGCGCATGCGTAGTAAGAAAAATCACCCGATCAAACCCCATTGGGACCGTTTTTTTAGTTAATTTTTTTTAGTTTATTTTGTTTACAATTAGTAATTAAAATATAATAATTAAATTTTATTATTTTACCTTGTAAATATTGTGTTTTACGCATGCGCAATGACAAATAAATTTCATAATTTTGTTTACAATTTTATTTTTTAATGTTAATAATAATAAATCAAACTTTTATTGTTTCAGATGTGTGTATCATGTTGCGATCAAGATTATTGCAACGTAAACATTCCATCGAACGCGTCCACCGCCATCTACGACGATAAAATCACAAAGATGCGTTCGTTGGCGAAGAACTTATACACGACGGAACGTGAAAAGGCGATGACGACCACGATTAAATCGGCCAGTGCTGTGCGGTCGCTTGGGGGCGGCGGCGGGGGTGGCATTACAATCACAGCCACCACAGCCGTTATTCTACTGTTTATTTTTGGCACATAAAACATAAACGCACATACACAAACTAAAAAAAAACAACAAAACGAACAAAAATTAACAAAGTAACAAAATGCATCATGGAATTTGATCTAACTAATTAAATAATTAATTAAATATAAAAAAAATAAGCATAAGCATTCATTTGTGTCAAAAAAAAAAGATTTGACCTTGGTTTGACCTTGAAACTAACAAGTTATGATTACTAGTCAACAATTAAACGAGCTCTAATTAAATTAAATAACAAACATAATTAACCAATTAAACAAAGAGAATAACGACATATTTTTTGACGCAACTTTCTTCTTAAATGTTTTACGTCACGTGGTTGGTACTTTTTCTTCCCTAATTGCAAACGATTGCAATTTGTAACAATTAACAAATTTTATTTGTTTGGTTGTTGTAAAACTTAGTACGTAGTAATTATAGTAATAATTAAATAACAAATCAAAGATACAATTCGACTGTTTATCGTTGACCTTGACGTTGACCTTGACATTGACATTGACAGCAAAACGTGAAAAATGTCAATAATGTCAAATAAAACTTATTCGTTGATTTTTGCAACTACAACTCACCAATTAATTAATTAATTAAAACTAACATTAATAAAATGCACAATTTTAATATTAAACAAATAAATTATAATATAAATAAATAAAGATAAACAAATAAAGTGATATAATATGTAAAATTTACGATTAAATAAATCAATAACGATTTACGTTCTGTCATTTGTTAATTATTATGAAAATAAGTTTAAATAAATAAATTAATTAACATAAAATTAATGATATTAATGATACATGATGTAAATAATTAATGCGTAATGCATTTAACTGTATAAATTATTCATAATTAATTAATATTAAATTATAGAGGTATTAAATATTTATTCGGATATAATTACAATAATTTTTATTCAAAAAATTACAAAATTAGCGTTTAACGTAGGCAACCAATTATACATTACAGTATTTCGCAGGTAGACTAAAGCGATAATTATGGATGCACTTATTAATTACATTCACACTAATATTTATTAAGATTTAATCATTGTAATAATTATATATACACAGCGTAGTTTTTTGATTTTTTAATTGTAATTATCATTAAGTGTAACTGTAATTAATTCCAAAACGAATCATGTAAAGCGTTTAACATCTAATTAATGTAATAATTAAACTAGTAACGTATTTTCTGGGTTTGTTACTTGTTATTGACTGTGTGTTGTCAATTGTTACGCGTTTGTTTGGAGTTTTTGTTTGTTTGATAATGAATTAATGCGATAAACAATTAATTGACAATTGAAAGTAATAAATTTAATGTGATACGATCGACGACGTGATACGATCAGCGAGAACGTGTAAAATAAACGTGTATTATTAATTATTAATTAATTAATTAATTGGGTTTTTAATTTGTTTATTAGGAAATATTTCAAAACTTTATGTTTCACTCTGTATAATATGTGATTGCGATGATTGTGATTGTGATACTTACTACATACTTAACTATTATAGTACTTAATGTATTTAATTAATTTAATCTATATAATTAATTAATTAAATTTAACGTTTTGCTAATATTTCTTTTAATTTATATGTACGAGTATTTAAACATTGAATCAAATTAATTCAAAGTACAATTCTTATTAGTAAGCAATCAAAAGTGTCAAAATGTGTAAAAACTTGAGGTTGTTAATCAAAAACTCAATAGTAATTATCTAATAATTATTATGATCTTATTTAAAATTAATAATTATAAAAATATTGTATACAATTAATGATCGTAATGAACCAATGGTAATATTTGCTAGGGACAATGCAAATTTGCGGACGCAAATGTAAATGCAAATGCAATTTATTATTATTAACATTCGTAATTATATTAACTAATTAATAAATTATGGTTTTGTAATTTTTATGTTTATGTTAAATAATTAACGGTTTGTTAAGATTTAAATTGTTTAATATGCATAAATACTTTAAAAACAGTACGAGAATAAAATTATTAAACATGAATTCGTGTATTTTATTGATTTGTGTTAGTTTTAATTAGTTTTATAAACAATTTTTTTGAATTATTTTATATTAATTTGCTTTATAGACATTTAACATAGGCAACTTATTTTATATGTTGAAGAAGGAAAATAGACAGGGTTAAACTTTAGGTGTTAACAATTTTAGTTTTAATTTTAAATGTGCGTAAAAATTTGTAATAATTTAAATTTAAATATGTATTTTATAAGTTTTTTTAATTATTAGTTCTTTTTTAAATTATTATATGTTGTTTATTTAATATTTAGTTAATAAAATATATAAAGTACGACACTGAGTTTTAAGCATATAAAGATTTAAACGTGATTTAAACTGCCATCTTGTATTAGTTTTAATAACTAAATTTTGTGTACATCTAGTTACCTTTGTTAACTTTCTACAATGTTATAAAAACAGTAATGTTTACTAATACAATTATTAAACATGAATGCGTATATTTGATTGATTTATGTTAGTTTTAATTAGTTTTATAAACAATTTTTTTGAATTATTTTATAAACATTTAACATAGGCAACTTATTCTACACGTTGAAGTAGGAAAACAGGCAGGGTTGTACTTTAGGTGTTAACAATTTAAGTTTTAATTTTAAATGTGCATATAAATTTGTATTTACCTAAATTTAAATACGTATTTTAAACGTTTTTTTTATTGTTACTTATTTTTGTTTTTATATTATGTTGTTTATTTACTATTTACTTAATAAAATATATAAAGTACAATACTGAGCTTTAAGTATGGCTTTAAGCATATAAAGATTTAAATCTGATTTAAACTGCCATCTTGTACTAGTTTTAAGAACTAAATTTCGTGTACATCTAGTTGCCTACGTTTACTTTCTACAATATTATAAAAACAGCACTGTACTTAAATAATAACATTTTTTGGTTTTAATAATTTGTGTTGGTTTTAATTAGTTTTATGAACAATTCTTTTGAATTATTTCATATTAATTGTTAAAAACTAATCAGAAGTTTAAATTCAAAAATTATTTTGTATATTGAAATTTCACTGTAAGATGCTATAGAATTTGTAATATATCTCTTCAAATAATTAAATTTTAGTATATTATATAGATCACTAACTTACCTTTACAACAATATATATCATTTTAAATAAATTAATATTTTTATAAACTAAAATGATCACAAACTTTAATAAAAATCGAGAAAAAGAAACTTAGAGAAAATCGTTCACAATTTTGAAAAATACTTACCATATTAAATAACAATATATTTCCTTATCACTCCTATATTATTAAAGTTTACTTTAATTAACGTATCTTTAGTTATTTTTCGTCAAAACATATGTTAATGAAGTCATAAAAGTGGAATTTTTCAACAAATTCCTACAAACACCACAATGTTTTAAAATGTTTACATACTTCTTTAAATTCTTTAATAATTAAACGCAATTGTTAGTGGTATATAAACCCTGCGGTATAGGTTGTATCTGTTTTAATTAAGCTAAACTAAACAACTAATAGTTTCAATAATAATCTTGAAGTTAATATCAATTAAATCAAAATGAAGTTGTTTTTTGTTTTGTTTCCACTTTGTTTCTTGCTGTGTCAAGCCTCAACATTTTTAGAAAGTAAGTTTGAATTAATAATAATTTATATAATCTTGTAGAGTATAGTACAATTAACTTCATACTTTTTTTAGGTCAAATAGAATGTATACCGTATGATTGGTACTGCACGCAGAAATGTCAAGAACTAAAATATTCGCAAGGTCAATGTGGGTATCGCTCATCAGAGGGTAAAGTTGAGGCTTGTCAATGTTTTATATAATCATTAAAAAAAGGAATACATAATGTGGGAGAGTGGCCAAATTAAAAAAAACCTGTTTACTTTTTTCAATATCTTTCAGGATTGAAGAAATATTTATAAAATGTTTACATGGGAAATGAATGTTACTTATAAATACACACTTTGGATATTTAATTATTTCTTCCTCTTTTGATATCCTCACACAGTACGCAAAACCTTAAATCGGTTTCTTTTTTGTACTGCTCTAGCCTTTGGTGGAGTATTTTTGTGAATAAATTTACATATTATCTGATTCAAGCCGCTCATTGTAAACGCAGCTTGATATTTCAAAAGGTTTCTGCACACGAAGGTGTGTTATCAACTAAACAAATGTGGCTGGCTACTTTAGACAGGCTTAAGTTAGGCTCCTAATTTTGGCTCAAGTTAAGCAACATGGAAATTTTTTACTTGATATTCTAGTGCAACATTATATTATCATGAAATCATAAAACAATTAGTGCATAATATAGGTAAATAAATACATTATTAATCAGCGCAATCCCAAAACGAATTCTCCGAAACAGGACTTCATTTAACATGTCTATCGTTACCAAAAAAAAGGTTTTTTTTATCCGAAATTGCACGTAGTTTATCAGATTCTCAAAACCATGATTCGTCAAATTAGGCGACGGCTCACATTAGATTACTCTCCCTTATATGTATTTGTTATACAAAATGATCAAAAATTAAGAAAAAGAAAAATGCAAATAATTATTTGAGCATTAAAAACCATTTTCGTCATGAGTGAAAATGTAGAAAACTGAGGTTATGTTACAACCATAGTTACAACGGCGTTGCAATTCACTGCAGCGTGTGACAGTGGGTGATTAGAATGCACACAGTTTGTGCAAATCGGACTAAATATCAGCTAGAACGGCAAAATAAAATTGATCCTACAATTTCATTCATTTTTGACAACAAAAATGACAAAGTCAGCAAGTGAAGCAATCAAGTAACAATTCCAACTAACCCACCAATTCGATTGTCACTCTTCTCTTCTGGCGGTACAGCCCAACTTGGACCTCGGCCTCCATTAACTTTTGCCTCCACTCCTCCTTGTTTTCGGCTGCCTTCCTCCATCCTCTTACCTTCAGGATTTGCCTGGCGTCTTGATCCACTTCATCTTCCAATCTTTTCTTTGGTTTTCCAATCGCCCGCTTTCCGTCCAGTCGGCCATTCAGGATCCTTTTGGGCATTCTGTGTTTCTTTATTTGGACAACATGACCATGAGTTTTGTCTTTGCCTATATCCATCTGGCAATCAATGGCAAAGACTTACTAATACAGCTTTCTAACTATTAGTCATTTAAGTTCAATAGTAACAAACGATGAGAATAGCTGCACCCCTAAAAATTTATTTATAATATGCCCGGAGTACCTAACATATTAAAAAACTATATTTACTTATCACTCATATAGTATTTAAGTTTACTTTAATTAACGTATCTTTAGTTATTTTTCATCAAAAATATGTTAATGAAGTCATAAAAGTTGAATTTTTCAACAAATTCCAACCAAAACCACAATGTTTTAGTATATTTACATACTTCTTTAAAATTCTTTAAAAATTAAACGCAATTGTTGGTGGTATATAAACCCTGCGGTTTTGGTATAAGTTGTATCGGTTTGAATTCAGCAAAAATAACCAACTGAAAGTTTCAACAATAATCTCAAAATAACAATTATACCAAAATGAAGTTGTTTTCTGTTTTGTTTGCACTTTGTTTCTTGCTGAGTCAAACCTCAGCAAAACAATTCTTTAGCAGTAAGTTTTAATTATTAATAATTTATATATTCTTATAGAGTATGTTACAATTAACTTCATATTTTGTTTTTAGCTAAAATTGGATGTATACCTTATGATTGGACCTGTGAGGTAGGATGTAAGAAACTAAATTATACCAATGGTACTTGTGGCTATCCCACCAACAAAACTTACGAAAATAAATGTATTTGTAAATAATTTTATGGTCATAAATAAAAAAAAATTGTAAATTTTATAATGATGAATAAAAATGAATAAAAATTCTTGCAGGTTAAATAATGTGAGAGCGTCGCCTAATTTAAATCAACACAAAATATAATTAATAAATAAATAGTTTTATTACAATAAAATTTTTTGTTTTAATTTTAAAGTAATTAATAAAACCAACCCTGGAATTGGAAAATTAAATGGAATGCGGCTCTGCCCATTAGTTCCCACAATCCCCCAATAGGTAGCGCGTCAATCGATTTGTTGCCCTCGAAATACATGGAACCTGATGGCACCGTTCCTTCTCCTAGTATATACCCTGTGTATGTCACTCTGTAAAATTAGTAATAATATTGTTTCTTGTTGTGTCTAACATTGGCTAGAGATTATTAAAATAGTAAGTTTTAATTAAAAATAATAAACATATTACCATATGCCATCTTGTGTTAGTTTTAATTACTAAATTTAGTGTATATCTAATTGCCTACGTTAACTTTCTGTAATATATCAAAAACAGGACTGTACTTAGCAAAATAAATTTATTTATACAAGTTCAAACTTCAAAAATCAACATCTTTTGGTTAAAATAATTTAATAAATCACATTTGTAATCAATTAACAATCATAAGTGGTGTTTATTTTTATTAAATTTTACATAACAATTATTTTTTAATTAAAAATAAAATACACTTTATGCAACTCCTTGTATATGTTACATATGTTTGACAGCGCCTCTGGTGGTGAACGACAGAACGAAGAATGAAATTCGCACGGCCAGCAGGGTGTTGTCAAACGCATATCTCAACCACCGTCGACCACTCAACCTCAACCTCGACGGGCCGCGACGAACTCGCCCGCCCCCGAGGAGTTGTTGGCGCTAGCCCGCCGACGAACGCACGTAAAGGTCGACACGCCATTTCCACAGCATTGCATCGTACTCAATCGAGCCGAGCGCCGATCAGCTTGTCTTAACGATTGTCAAACCGGCGCAAGGCGAAGAATGTGAGTCTTTCTTACCAAGTCAAGTCAATTCGACTCGACTACTCAACACAACATCACATCAATCGTCATTTTCTTAATCTTATTGGAATCAACAACAAACCAGTTGTGTCGCGCAAAGTACCAGTGTGTGTTCAGTGCAAACATAAATAAAGTAAATCATCTGGAGTGAATCAAACATACACAGGCACGCACTGCGTAGATTTCAGTGTTCAATCGCAACTTTTTGCGAATGTATTTCAGATAACACGCTGGTGTGCGTGTCGTATGTGTACGCACTCGGCGCGTGTGTGCGTGATCGCGGACGAGCGTGAATGTTTATTAATAACATTCACATTTTTATCGATAGCGGCGTCGTGAGTTGTCGCGACACTCACGCCGTTGGCTCGTCTCTTGGCAAGGAGCACCTGTCTCTTCAATAACTAGAACAAACGACGCAAAATCGACACACTGTGCAAATTTAAATCGCAATTAATTGTTATTTATTAAATGATTGAATTAGTTTAAGTTTTAAGGTTGTAGTTAAACACGTTTGCAATATTTATTGTAACACTTTGTGTTAAAGTTGAGGGTAATTGTTGGTTTGTTGTCTTTTGTTTTAGATTGTTTTGTAGTTGGTTTTCGGTGTGTTCTTGTTGGTCGCCGTCGCCATACTGGAAGTGGCGCATGGTCACAACAACCGAGATGCGAGTCGACACGGCTGCAGGCGGCCGCGTTCCATCACCACCACGTCCGGCGGCGGTAATAACGCTGCCGCGCGCTCTGAAAGCGCTAACTCTACCACTGTGAGACGTGGGTGCATTGTTTGTTCCACAAGAGACAACGGCAATTCTTCAGTGGACGCCCGTTTCGGGGCTAACACGGGGCAGGCGTGTCCTAAATTTGATCCCAGTTTGTAAGTTTTGAATTTAATAAAATTACCTAAGATTTATATCTTAACTGCGTTTTTTTTTAATTTTAGAAGTTCGAATATAACAATTCCACGCAAAGGCAGTAGTTCTAGTGTGCAAAGCAACAGAAGCATTAGCAGCGGCGGTACGGCCCTGCGTAATGCGTTCCGACGTGCTATAACACGCGGTAACGAAGAGGCGAGCACGAAGAGCGGAGGTGGTGGCGGTGGAGGAGCCGGCGCCGCCGCCGCCTCCTCCTCCACGAGCAGCGGCGATCCGCGGCCGATGGTACGCGAGCACCGGGCGGCGCACGCCGAGCGTCACAGACGCACAGCGTCAGCCGTCTCGGGCCGCTCCTTCGAAACGGGCGAGGACGCCGCGGCCGCATTAAACCGCTCCGCGCCGCCTATCTCGGACAATGGCAACAATGTGGCCGCCTCCTCGCCCATGGACGTCGACAACATCGACTATATCGATCAAGACCCACCTGACATCGATATCGAACCCGAGCATAAGCCCAAACCGCAGAAAACTAGAGAGAAGAAAAGCCCATCCTCGTCTTCATCCACATCGACATCGTCCAACAATGGCGGCAACAAGAAAAAAACGAAAATCACAAAGAAAACTAACGAAACGAAAAAAACAACACGCTACACTTTCATGAAGCTTGAAGATGAGAATCTCGAAAATACATCCAAAACGGAAGTAACAGAAAATAAAGTTACAACCGGTTCAAATAATTCACCGGTACAAAAAAAAGAAAAACCTAGAAGTGCGGGGAGTACAGAACATATAAAAACAAAACACAAAACGAAACATTGTACTTCATTAGAAAACGAACCGAGGGCTAAAACAGCTGATAAATTAGACAGGGCCGAACTTGAAAAACACGAAAAGAAAGCTCGCACACATTCGTGTTCATCCATACCGTACGATAACCTCATTGATAATCTAGCCGTGTTCCGCAAAAGTTTCGATTCAGTACAATTCGTACGCGATGATTCTTTATCTTTACTAAAAGGCGAAGATGCGCTACGAGTACAAGACACCTCCGAGAAAGGCGTTCGTAGTTTTGCCGGTGCGTTCATCAACGATATCATAGACTCAGCAATGCGACTCATAACCTATAACCGGTTAAAATGTATCGAATTATCAGTCGCGGCACAAAAGCGCAGCAGACAAGGCGAGTCCGAAACCGACGTCGCCGACGACCAGGAACCGGTAGAAGAAAACGTAAGCGATACAGTTAACAACACGGACTCCATGTCTTCGATAGCATCATCAAGGTGTGACACTAGTAACGTGATGAATTTAATGTATGTACCGAAGATTACTCACACGCCTAGTACGAATAGTATTATTGATGCTAGGAAGTTTGTGGAAGACTATGAGGAGTATCACGATTCGTGTTCGGAGTTACCGGAAAGTTCAAACTTCTTGGACGTTGGATCAATTGATGGCGTCAAGAAAAAGGTGAAGGTCAAACAAAAGGTTAGGTCGAAAGGAATGAAGAGTGTTAAACATGGCGGGGTTACCGTCACAAGATGTATACCGGTGGAAACCGATGCGAATAATGATGATGATAGCGATTTTCCACAATCGGAGATGCAACTCGTGCCCTATGATGCGAAATATAATTTACCCAAGAATATTTTTAATATGATGAATACGGCGCAGATGGTGGAGATTACGGATCAGAATATTGATATTTTACATAAAAATGTTGAGATAGCGGAGAATAATCCGGATTTGATTGCGGAACAACCGGTTATTGTGTTTCCATCAAGTAAAAGTCAGGATAAAGAGTATGCGATTGAAGATGATGATGATGTGTATAAACCAATAGCTGTTAGTCCTTGTGGGAGGTTTTTTAAATATGAAGAGGAGGTAACATAATCTATCATAACCTAAAACTTTAACTATCCTAACCTTAAAATTTGTGTGTTTTGTTATTTAGGTTGGTAGAGGTTCATTTAAAACTGTCTATCGCGGTTTGGATTCACAAACCGGTGTTGCTGTGGCTTGGTGTGAGTTGCAAGAAAAAAAATTGAACAAGGCCGAGCGACAGCGGTTCCGTGAAGAGGCGGAGATGTTAAAGAAGTTGCAGCACGCTAATATTGTGCGGTTTTATAATTATTGGGAGAGTATCGTGGGGAATAAGAAGAAAAACATTGTTTTGGTTACGGAATTAATGTTGAGTGGAACATTAAAGACGTAAGTTTATTTGTTAAAATTTTAGGTTATGTTTTTGAAGCTTGTCATATGACATGGCGTCGTTTGTAAATGTTTGTGTTTGAAAAAAAAATTAATGTTATTTGTTGTTGTTAGTTATTTGCGTCGCTTCAAGAAGATCAACCCCAAAGTATTGAAGTCTTGGTGTCGACAGATCTTAAAAGGTTTGGCGTTTTTGCATTCACGCAGTCCGCCGATCATTCATCGCGATTTGAAATGCGATAATATTTTCATCACCGGTACTACCGGTTCAGTGAAAATCGGCGATTTGGGTTTGGCTACTTTGAAAAATCGTAGTTTTGCCAAATCGGTCATCGGCACACCGGAATTCATGGCGCCGGAAATGTACGAAGAGCATTATGATGAAGGCGTTGACGTTTACGCGTTTGGTATGTGCATGTTGGAAATGGCTACCAGTGAGTATCCGTATTCGGAATGTACAGGACCGGCGCAGATTTATAAAAAAGTTATTTCGGTAAGTCTTAAAATTCTTGTGTTTTTTAATTAAGAGCATTACCTTAAATGTCAATTTTTGACATTTCTTTAAATTGTGATGTGATACATTTAATGTGTCATTCGTGTCAAGTTTTTTTTTACTGTGGTTCATTGTATGTTTTTTTGGGGGTTTAGGGTGTGAAACCAGCTAGTTTTGAAAAAGTGGCGAACCCGGAGGTGCGTGACGTCATCGAGAGCTGCATCCGGCCACGTAAGGAGGATCGTCCAAAGGTTAAGGGCCTGTTGGTGCATCCGTTTTTCGAAGAAGATGTGGGGTTGAAAATTGACTTGGTGAGTCAAGTCGATAGTAAGGCAATCTTTCGGTTGCGGGTCATTGACCCGAAGAAGCGAACACATAAGCATAAAGAGAATGAAGCAATTCAGTTTGAGTTTGATATCCAAACTGATCGTTTTGATGTAATTGCGGAGGAGATGGCCAAGTCTGGGATTATTTTTGAAGAGGATGCTAAAACTGTGGCGAAGTTGTTGAGCGCGCAGGTTACTCAGATTACCAAGGAGAAGATGGAGCAGGAGAAACAGAAGGAAGCACAACAAATGCAATATTTGCAGTATTTACAGCAGCAGCAGCAACAACAACAACAGTTGGATGCTTCTAATGTTGCGCAACAACAATCACAGCAGGGAGGACAACAACAAGGGAATAATTATAGTTATGCAGCCGCGGCTGCGCAAGGGAATCAAACTGGTGCGCAGGTACAACCACAAGTTCAGGTACAAACTCAGGTTCAGCAGGTGCAGCAAGTACAACAGGTACAACAACAACAGAATTATCCGAACCCGCAGGATTATCAACAACAAGCTTATCAGCAGCAGCAGCAACAACAAGGGTATAGTAATCAACAACAGCAGGTACCTCAACAGGTTTATAACCAACCCCAACAACAGACTCAACAACAACCGCAGACTTATATACCTGAACAACAGGTACCACAACAACATCAACAGCAGGTACAGCAACAGATTCCTCAACAGCAGGTACAGCAACAGATTCCTCAACAGCAGGTACAGCAACAGATTCCTCAGCAAGTACAACAGTTTGTTGATACACCACAACAACAGGTGCAGCAACAAGTTCAGGTACCCCAACAAGTTCAACAGGTACCACAACAACAGGTACCAGTTCCTGTTCAGCAGTACCTTCAAACCCAACCTTTACCTGAGCATCGGTTGTCGACTGCATCTCAACCGGATTTAATGACGTCACCACAGGTCCCACCTCCTGAACATCGGTTGAGCGTTGATTCACAATTGGATTTACAAAAACAGCAGATATTCCATCAGCAGAGTACTGATTCGTTGTTGGTGGGTAATTACCAACAACAGATGAGTATGCCTGACTTACAACAACATCGGAATTCGGTACCACACACCACGAATATTCAGGAGTTGATGCAATTGCAACAACAACCCGATCAACAGGTACAAGTGGTCCAGACTCAACAACAGCAACAACCAAGGCCGTTGCAGCAAATTTTAGAACATGAAAGTGCGTTACAGCAACAACAACAACAACAAACTCAACAGTATATTGAGCAGTATGTACAACAACAACAGCAGCAACAGCAAGTTAATCAACAAACTCAGCAACAGCAACAACAAATTATGCAACCTGTACAACAACAACAGATTATACAGCAGGTTCCACAACAAGTTCCTCAACAACAGATACAGATGCAACCACAACAACAGGTGCAAGTACAGCAGGTACCTCAGGTACAACAACAGGTGCAGCAGGTACCACAAGTGCAACAGCAGGTACAAGTTCAACAACAAGTACAAGTCCAACAACAGGTACCCCTGCCGGTCCAACAACAAATTTATGTTCAACCGCAGGTACCACAACCGCAAGTACAACAACAGCAGGTACAGATGATGCAGCAGCAACAACAACAACCGCAGCAACAAACTCAGGTTATACCTCAACAGCAGGTGCAGGTACCACAAAACAATCAACAGATGATTATGCAACCGCAGGTACAACAGCAAGTACCACAACTACAACAGCAGGTATCGACACAACCAATGATGCAACCATCATCAAGTCAACAAACTTTGCAGAATGTACCTCAACATGTACAACAAACTATGATTAGTACGCAACATAATCAAGTGGTGCATCAACAACATCAAGGTGTGATGCAACAAATCCCGCAACATTCAATGCCTCAACAGTATACTCATCCGACTTTAACGAATGTGGGCCATATGCAACCCACAACGCATAATCAGGTTATGCAACAGCATGTACAGTATTTACCACAAGGACAAGGTCAAGCATCTGTTCCAGTTGTTCAACAACAGGCACAACAAGTGCAGCAAGTACAACAACCGGTGCAGGAACAAACACATCCGCAACGCTTGGCGGGGGATATACCTTCAAATATTAATGAGTTGGAACAACAGATGTATTTGTTACAACAACAGCAACAGCAGCAACAACAACAACCGGTGGAGATTGCTCCAGCGCAACATCACAGGTTGTCGACTGCTAGTCTTCCACCTATGGCTACGTTTGACCAGAGTGTCGAACAACATGCCAGGAGGATGTCTACTACGTCACAACCGCCGATTATTGAGTATGGGTATCAATATCCTGAGGTTTTAATGCAACAGCAAGTACCTCAACAAGTTCCACAACAGCAGGTACCCCAACAACAACAACAACCAACTCAAGGTGTTCCTGTTCAAGTACAACAACAACAGCAGCAGCAGCAGGTACCACAACAACAATCACAAGGTGTTCCCGTGCAAGTTCAACAGCAGGTACCTCAACAAGTACCGCAACAACCACAATATTACCAAGCCCAATCTTATGTTGAATATCCTCCAAATCCCCCGACCGCAACGATGGTACCTTCCTCTGAAGATGACAAGGATGATCATAGTCAACCATCACAACATCAGGTTAGTACCGCTGAGCAGACCAGTTTGACAGCTCGTAATCGTTCTCCTAAGCGTCAAGTCCAACAACCGATCAAACAGCTCACCGTTGATAAGGTACACCCTGATGGTACTGTCGAGTGTCACCTTCTATGCAAACAGAAAACCATCTCATTTAAGTTCAATCGGTTTGATACCAAACCGGAAGATATCATTGAAGGTATGATCAAGGAGGGTTGTCTCAAACCAGGAACACATAAAACACTCACTGATCAGTTGGAAAGTGTGTTGAGACAACTAGAATTGAATCCGGATAGAATACCGGTTTGTCCGCGGTACATTCAAAAGGTGGGTTATGACATTTTGAGGTTAAAAAATTGTATTTGACTGTTCGCTTGTTGGACTTGAACTTAATTCTTTCTTGTATTACACGCTGCGATAATATCAGGTGAGACACGCGAGTCTTACGAGACCGTTGCGTAAAACTCACCGGAGGCATCGATCTGTAAGTAATTTTTTGTGAGGTTAAGTTTTGTGAGGTTAAAATATTTAAAGGTTATGTTTGTGTCTGGGTATAAAGCATGCTTTTGTTTTGTGTATAGCGTGATGATTCAACAACAGATCAGTACACCATGAAGCAAGACTATCCGGATATGAAGATGCTTGACGATGCGAGTTTAACTCAACAGGTGGCGTTCCAGGGATTGAAAACTTCGCTAGCGGAAAAAATGAATACTCAGTTCGCGTGTCGCGAAAGTCTTAATAGTAGTGGTACAGTGTCTAGGAAAACGTCCACGGCTAGTGAGTACACCCCTGAACATACCTATGTTCATGACACACGACCGTTGTACACGGAAACAACTGCTATTTCGTACGCGCCTACAAATACCGAAACTATTTCTAGTATGATAGAAAACGTGGTTCCTTCTTTGCCGACTAGCTTAGATGCTAGTGATGGCAAATTAAAGGTTGATGTTAAAATTATACACCTTGAAAATGAAATGACTAGGACTGACTTACCATCTGTGGTTACTGGTGGTGGTCGAAGTGATGAGGTTAAGGATCCGGTTGTACCTGTTACCGATGACGGTCAATTGAAGGTACAGACACCTAAACAAAGAAAGATATCGGTGTTTTTGAGTAGTCCTGTTAATTCCGGCCAATTGGAGTTGCCACCCACTACGATTGAAGCTAAAGAAAAAGAGGTAGGTCTTTCTAACCTTAAAGTTTAACCTTTAACAAGGTTATGTTTTTGGTTAGACATTTTGTTAAGTTTAGTTTTTAGGACAGTTTCAAGGTTTTTTGTTTGTTTATTATCAGGAGGAATTAGAATTTGTCTACCGTGAACAAGATAAAGAAGAACAAGCTTCAGATCGTCGGGATTCAATTGAATCTTCTGATATGAGTTCGTCCACAACCACAATAACCGGTTCGGTTTCAATACCGGTATCTTCCGCGTCTGCTAGTGCTAATGTAACAGTCTCTGGAAGTGTGGAAAACGTCTCCAATTCCAATGAACCTTTAGTCTGTGGTCCTGAGATGATAACTTTAGAACAACTTAAAATGAGTTTGGAGGTCCTCAAACAAGGTGGGCCTGTGAGTTTGAAAGAATCATTGGATGTTAAGTCATCCACCACGTCCACTCCAACCGTTTCTACGACAGCTACAGTGTCCCAGACTAGTTTGGTATCTGTTCAAAGTCAAGGACAAAATCAAGGTCAAGGTAGTGCAGTTACAAGTGTAGTAACTTCAGTGGTGCCTGTAGTGGCACCTAGCATTGCTTCTAGTGCAATACCAGGTTCTGGACCTGTTGTACCTAATGTTCAAGGTTTACCAATAACGGCACCGTTATTACCGGTCCCATCTGTCGCGCCACCTGTTGCGCAATCAAATTTACCACCAGTTGTTCCCTTACCCATATCTATACCGTCTGTTCCGTGTAGTACTAGTGTTCCAAGTACTGGTATTCCAGTGGTACCTTTAACCGAACATGTTACTTTACCGCAATTGGTACCTGCAGTTGTCCAACAACAGCAGCATCAACAACAAGTAGCTGTTGTTGGTACTTCGATTGTTAAACCTGTGGCGACGGTTTATCCAATGGCGAATCCGCCTAGTGGGTATAACGTGCTGCCACCTATGGCCACATCGCAATATACGAAAAGTATACCGCAAAGCACATCGTTGCCACAAGTGAGTGCTGCTATACCGCAACCGATTGTTGCATCAACATTACCTCCGCTTAATGTGGAACAGACGCAAACACAACCTCAACAACAAACTCAACAGACCCCATTACAAGCCTTAGATGGTGCAAATGGCGTCGAAACTAAAAAATCGCTTCCGAATCTCAAATTAGTTATAGAAGGGTAAGTTTAAGGTTAGGGCGTTGAGAGAGTTGTTTGTTCATTTGTTTTTTTGTTTCTTAATTCTAGTAATGCAACTCAAAATAGTTTACCGGGCACGCCTCAAGATAACAAATACTCGGCGCACATGCAAAGCTTGCAACAAAAATTGTCTTCGATTACAATGACCGCTCATGTACCCGTAAGTGATGTAATAATTTAAGGTTATGTGTTTTTCTAAACTTTAAAATAATATATACAGGGTCCGTTAAGTCCACAAACCACACTAGTCTCAGTCGAGTTTCCTAAAAACGCCACCGGTGATGGCAAACAGTCTGGAAACGGTGATAGCGCATCGAATAGTGGTAACGCCACGTCGGAATTGCTATCCCCCGTTCAAGAACAACCGGCAGCTGGCGCTGCAGACACGAAACTGTCCGATTTAAACGCCGAAATTGCTAAGATTCATTCGCGGCGTGAAAGCGTGATTGAACAATCGTCAGCTACAACGTCGCAGGTTTCATCGCCGGTGGCCGAACTGCCTAAAACACTAGCGCCACCTAGCGATTCAACCGCGTCCGCAGCGACGTCTAGCACTACAAAACCGAAAGAGCGTAGAGTTTCTAGGTTTAAGGTTAGCGTTGTCACCGAACCGGATAGAAGCAAATTGGAAATACCCGACAAGCAAGCAACGCCATCTACTACACAAACTAGTCATAGTCAATCTGTTGTGACGCAACTTCCGGCACAAACTTCTCAAGTTCAAGGGTTGAGTCAAGGTCAGGGGCAACCACAACAACCGGTGATACATCAGACGCAAGTCCAGCAGGCGGCAGTCGTGCAACAATTACAACACGTGACCCCTGTTATGTCGCCAGCAGTTGTTTATTATGATGGTCAAGGTCAACCGATACAGCAGCAACAAATTCAAGGCCAACAAGGTCATCCACAGCTTGTACAACAACCGCAGCAGCATATGATCGCGCACGCGCAACAATCACAGCAGCCATTGCAACAGACTTTGATGCAAACACAGATGGCCCCCATGGCTTTGCAACAAGGTCAACCACAACGATCGGAAGACATCACTGAGGTTATCAATCATTCGTTTGAAAAGTTGCTGGAAACTGTTGTTGCGACTAGTTATCCAAAGAAAGGTTAGTTTAGTTATTTCATAATTAATATCCACTGCTATGATTGGCTTTTTTGGTTAAGTTTTCGGAGGTTCATTTGTTTTATGTTTTTATTTCAGACGATATGGTGCAAGTTTCATCCGTTCCGGTGGTAAGTTTCGTTATCATTTCCTGCTTAGTGTGACTAAACGCCATCTATGATCTGATGTTGTTTTATTTTTTTTTGTTATTAATTTTATTTATTTTGTTTTTGTTGTGATTAATAATTTGTAGCCAACCCACAACACAACTACCAACACCAAGGAGTTTCGTAAATCTTTCTCGTTTGTTGATCTAGCCGCACAAATCGCGACGATTTTGCCCAAACATGGCGACCGTACGTCGTCGGGTACGACAGCGCCATCTAACGAAACAAAAGTATTTCAATCGGGTGTCAATACACGTAAATTAAGTAATGTGAGGCGTAGCGCGTTGAAAATACCAGAAATACGAGTAGATCCACCTCCGCAGGATTTTACAAATTCATTACCAGATATTGCCAGTTGTTTCAAACAATCGCCATGTTTTTCACCGCCTGAATGCACAAGCGGTATGACGTCACCGAATTTTGATTATAATTTCACTTATGATTTTGGTAGCTGCCCGGATTTGAGCGAAAAGAAATCAAAACCACGAACTTTGTCTTCTTCTAGCACTATAGCAACACAAGATACAGATGTTTTTGAGGTTAGGAATTTAAACGAAGTAAAAGGCTCAGCAGTAGGGTCTGTGCGCAAGCGCAAAATAGCTGTCAGTGGTACGCGTCGAAGGTTAAGTTTGCAATATCGTAGGATACGTGGTGAGCAACGTATTAAAATACGTCCGTCATATTCAAAAGCATTTGTGACACCCAGTATTACGTTGACGGGTTCCAGCCAATGCGACGCGTCGAATACGGATATTCGTCCACAATCACCGCCAATGGTGGTCAGTACTCTTGTTCAAGGTCATAGTCATAATCAAACTCATAACCAAAATCAAGGACAAACAGTGAAAACCGTGAAAAAATCATGTAGTCCTTCCGATTTGTTAAAAAACAAACTAAAACAATCGTTATCGATGCAGAATTTGCACAGCAATACAAAACGTGAATTAAATTTTGATTCGGAGAGTTCGTACCACACTGTACATTCACCTAGGGATTTACCTGCTGAAGTTGTGGCTTTCCTGCGGCGTGATTCACCGCTAATCACGAAAGACTGCACAGGCGCAGCGAGCTCGCCCATGTTGGGAACGGCGGCGAGCAGTGTGGTCAGCAGTGCGTCGTCCTTGACACGATGTTGCTGTGGTATGCTGGAATGTCGCAGGAATAATATGTCCATTACTGAGTTCCTGGAGACGTATTTCGATCGTGTGGTAAGACTTGTAACCAAGCGCGGGGGTGTGTGGAAGGGTTTTCTTGGTCTCTTCCGTCTTTCGTGGTTCCTATACGTCTTTAGGTTTAATGGCTGCAATGCAACCCGTATTACATTTGAGTGAATTAGTGATAGTAAGAATTCACAGGTGACGGACGCTTTGTTTTATTTTTTTTCTTCTTTGTGTATTGTTTTTCTTGTTTCAGTTTTTTTTACTTATAACAACTAACTTTTATGTAATTTTTATGTTAATTGTTTAATCAAGGGATGTCAAAGCACACTGTATATATCACGCTACAAATCAATTAATTGTACATATTGTTGGTTATGTTCTGTGCAAATGTTCGAATGCTTTGTATAGTTTATTGTGCTCTTTTGTAGAAAATAAAAACAAAACTTGATTTTGATGATGTTTTGCAGGACGAAACGTTTGAAGAGATGTTGAATCGTCAAAAATCGGAACTGAACGCTTTGATGGAGGCTCATAGGAAACAACAATTAGAATATATGGGTTCATTATCTGGTAATTAATAAAATAACACAATATATTTTTGATAGTTTATTTGATGTTGTTGTGTTTTGTGTTGTACAGCAAGTCGAAGAAACAACCAAAGTTAATGAATATTACAATTGAGTCATGTTGGATTCGGAAATAACAGAAGAGGATACTAGGGGCGGGGGGAAAGCGGAAATTTTAGGAGAACGATGAATTACTAGACGCCGTAGACCTAATCTCGCATAGCAACGTTTCTTCTCTTCTTCGTCGTATCGCGTAACTAGAGTACCACGTACCCAATTTAATCCTATAATCTATAAAAAATGAAACGAAAAGCAGAAAAAAACACAATGGTTTATCTTTTAAAAAGTCAAACTAAACGCTAGAAATGCACCCGGCGCGAACGCTAAGCATTGTTGCATTCGAGAATGGGAAAAATCCGAAAAATTCAACAAAAAAAACAAGTGTGTGATAAATATGTATAGTTTATTGTTTATATTGTACATTCATATATAGTTAGTTAGTCATAGACACTTATACTACGATAATCAGCTGATATACAATATAACAAATCGTATATTGTACAAAAACTTATGAAATAATCCTTGGAAGTATTTTTTTTCACATAGAATTTCATTTTTAGGGTTTGCAACACTTGGTTTATATATAATATTTTTACGTATATTGGGTTGCCTATGGTGAACTTAGGGAATTGTTTTAGTCATAAAATTAGTTATGTTACTGATAAATTTATTAATTTTATGTTTAAGTTTTTAATTTTATTATGTTTGAATTTATTTATAGTTAAATATTGTTATTTGTAATTTATTACGTGATTTAAAATCATATTTTTACTTGTATTGTGTGTGGCCTATATTGTAACATGTGGTACTGTGTGTCATACGTTGATTTTCACTAAAATCATTGTTGATTAATAAATTAATAAGTTATTAAGTGTAGTTTAAATCATAATATGGGTTTAATACCAAGTACATCGTATTTAGCTGTGTTTACAAGCGGAACATTAGTTGGTGCATCTGTAATGTACGTTTTAAGTCGCTTTAGAACAAAATCTGATTCTACATCTTTGGAAAAAATCATTAATATGGAAACAATACCCTTAGAAGAGCGTTATGATGTAATATTTAGTTTTGTTTATATTCTAAGTATTGTTATACTTAATAAATTTTAATAAATTTTAGTTTCCTGAACTTAATGATGAGTATCGTCTTGTGATGGCCATAAGAAATGATCTCAAAATGCAAAAGGGCAAAGTTGCTGCACAATGTGGACATGCTTCAGTTGCTGCTTATAGAAAAGCAATGGAAAGTGATGTGAAATTGCTTGCTAACTGGTTGCAATTTGGTAATAATTTAATTTTAATTCATGTTTCCGAAAATGTTGATTTATTGTTTTGTCGATATAATTTTTATTTTTTATTGTGTTGGCTATTTTAAAAATTAAATTATTAACCATGTCTGTTGTTTTTATTTGTAGGTGGAACTAAGATAACTGTTAAATTAGAATCTGAAGATGAATTAATAAAATTGGATGAAGCAGCTAAAGCTGCAGGAGTTTTGTCATCCATTGTACGAGATGCAGGACAAACACAAGTTGTGCCGGGTAGTCGAACTGTTATTGCGATAGGTCCAGCACCAAAAAGTGTTCTAGAACCATTGACAGGACATTTAAAACTTTATTAATTGTTAATTATATGTTCAACCGAATAAAGCTTAATTTATTTATTACGTCTGTGCATTGTATGCAACCAAAGTTACACATAAACAAACCTAATCTGGCCATGCTGCTCATATGTATCAATATGTATCAAGGCCGTAATCGTGTGGGGATAAGAAATGTATGACCCCAAGATTTGATTGGCTGTTGCAACATTTGACAAGCTAGAGCTGAGCTCGAGTAGCGCCCTCAACGGCCGAACTGCAAATTTTGAATAAGAATTATAAGAACGCGCCGTGCTTTTACTAAATCGCGCTTCGCCATGTGCTTTCGGTCTCGAGCATCTTGTGTTCTGTTCCCTTCGTTACTTTCTGTTTTACATTGCATTTACCATGGCTAATTATTGTTGCGTGCCGCATTGCACTAACGATAGTATCGATGCATCGTTTTCCTAGCAAAACTGGCGCTACTGAATTGCGTGTAAGTATTAATTGGTATTAATGTAATATCTGGTTGCTATCTGATTCCATTAC
>JARJDS010030430.1:0-34063 GCA_030264155.1 Atheta pasadenae | reverse complement strand
GTAGAATGTTCAAAGCGTGTAAAGAGATATTTTAACGAATGTTCTAGATTTTTGTAATTGTATTTATTCTTGACACAAAGGAAATAATAACATTACAAAACAATCGACAATGTTGTTTGTTTTTAAACTTCACTACAACATGATTTTTCACATAAAACTAACAAAAAGTAATATTTCCAATGAAGATATCAAAAAATGCTTATGACAAAGTTGTTCCTCGTAACCTTACCTAACTTTTATTTTAGTAACATTTTTTGATAGAACGCAACAGTTTTTGTAAAATTAACAAAATATACGAAAAATCCAAAGTATCAAGTTAGATTTTAACATGCTTTTTGACACAAAACTAATGAAAAGTAATATTTCTAATAAAAATATCAAAAAAAGCTTATGCCAAAGTTATTCCTAATAACCTAACCTAACTTTTATCTTAGTAACATTTTTTGATAGAACGCACCAGTTTTTGTAAAATTAACAAAATATACGAAAAATCCAAAGTATCAAGTTAGATTTTAACATGCTTTTTGACACAAAACTAACGAAAAGTAATATTTCTAATAAAGATAGCAAAAAATGCTTATGCCAAAGTTATTCCTAATAACCTAACCTAACTCTTATCTTAGTAACATTTTTTCATAGAACGCACCAGTTTTTGTAAAATTGACAAAATATACGTAAAATCAAACGTGCCAACTTAGATTTTTACATGTTTTGTCGACAGAAAAGCAACAAAAAGTATTATTTCTAATAAAGATATCAATAAAAGCTTATGTCAAAGTTATTCCTCATAACCTAACCTAACTTTTATCTTTGTAACATATTTTGATAGAACGCACCAGTTCCAATAAAATTAACAAAATATACGTAAAATCAAAAGTGCCAACTTAGATTTTTACATGTTTTGTCGACAGAAAAGCAACAAAAAGTATTATTTCTAATAAAGATATCAATAAAAGCTTATGCCAATGTTATTCCTAATAACCTAACCTAACTTTTATCTTAGTAACATTTTTTGATCAAACGCACCAGTTTTTGTAAAACTAACAAAATATATGAAAAATCCAAAGTATCAAGTTAGATTTTAACATGCTTTTTGACACAAAACTAACGAAAAGTAATATTTCTAATAAAGATATCAACAAATGCTTACGCCAAAGTTATTCCTAATAACCCATCCTAACTTTTATCTTAGTAACATTTTTTGATAGAACGCACCATTTCTTGTAAAATCAAGAAAGTATAAGTAACAAGTCATGTTTTAACCTTATAAAACGTTTGCATCACTTTCATCACAACTTTCTCCCTGTACGACCCATTTCAATGATTTTCCTTGATTTCCCGAACCTAATCAACTTACCTTTTGAAGTTACTAAGGTATACACCTCTGAAAATCAATAATATGTAATAAAATAAATCGCTAGATGTCGCCAGTTGCCAATTTAAGTTTTTATTTTCTAATCTCTACCAGTACATTTACAAACAATATAGATTTGTCTTAATGTAATTGATGTCAATTGTAGATCGTAATTTAAAGTCTCTAATAAATAATTTACACGTTGCAATCAAGATAATTGTGTACCATCATTCAATTTGTACAATATTATAACAATTAGTGAACAGTGAACACAAAAATACAACTCGAAGATGAAGAAGAAACCACATGCCACATCTCGTGTGTTGTGTACATCGAAGAAGCGAAGAATAACAATCAGTTATCGAGAATTGCAATACATTTTTATCAGTCCGCTGGTACCAAGTAAAATGTGTGAGTGTGTGTGTGCTTTATCTGTGTACATGTGTAATGTGTTGATCAGTTCCGTCGACAAATTGTTTCAACGCGTGCTAGGGTAGTTTGTAATGGTAGTAATTCAAATGGTTGTTGTTGGTTGGTTGGTGGTGGCTGGGGTTTTGGAAAGTCCATTAATATGTTCGAGTTAACGCCGCGGAGATCAATCACTCTCTAGAGGCCGTTCCGCCTTCCGAATCGCAGGAAGACGTGATCGACGTCCTGTCGCTTCACGCTTCTGTCGGACGAGCGCGGGTCGTAGAACGGCGCCTCCATGATGTCACCTGCGTGCAGACACCAAAGACTTTATTGCAGGAAATGAAAAAGTTGCGACTCGACTGAGCAGGGTATTAAATAGCAACTGAGAAACGTGTGCGGGTCTTAAGCAAAGCACAATAAAACAAAGCAAAGGATCTTTCTTTGCATGCAGAAATTTCATTTGCTGTTTTTTGGAGGATTAGATGAGGACGTGATGTGAGTTACAAATGTTCTGTACCTTCTTCCGGCGGGACGTCTTCCATCAAAGCGATGCACAACTTATGCAAGCTTGCCGGCACGTTTTTTAAGCCCGGCGGGCACACGAGCACCGGAATCGTCGAGGCTGAAGACGAAGACGTCGCCAGGACGAGCATCAACGTGCCCAAAGTCACTGCCAGACACGTGTAATGATGCATTTCTAATCCTATTAGTTGAAATACAAAATGTTTTATGTTAATTCTTACTTACAAATAATTTACTAAGCCATAAAGCAGCTTTTAGTAATATTTTTTAGGTTAAAATGTAATTTTTAGGTTATTTCATTAAAAAATTAAAAATAAAAAACCTAAAAAATAAACTAATATAATATAATAATAAAAAATAAAATGTTTATAACAAAATTAATGAAAATACTCATAAAAAACTCAAAATTTCTACAAAAATATTAATTAATTATTAACGTAGGCAACTTAACATACACAAAACGTAATTTAATTTAATTAAAACTAAATTTTTAATCCTTAATCTACATAATCTACGCTGCACAAAATAAAAACCACTCAACTAAAATAAAAATAAAAATATGTTTTGGTTTTTTTTTGTTTTAAAAATTTTTTTTGTTATTTTTTTGTTTTAAATTCATTTTTCTTGTTATTTTTAGCAGTTTCCTGAATAATAATCAAAATTTATTGTGCGGAAAGAAAATTAAATTGTGATTTTAATTATATTAAATGTGTAAGCAGGATTTTGCAAAGATTACGACGTGAATTTATTTCGTACGCTGTCACGTTGCATGGCAGGAAACAATTGCATCGTAATGAAACAAAAAACAAGAAAACAAAAATAAAATAAAAATAAAAACGTCCCGGGTAATTCTGTCGTGCGAATAGCGAATGAAGATAACCAGGATTATCTAATCCAGTTCGTCCTGCACGCATTTCCTGTACATTTATTTCAATTTGTACCTCAATTTATGAATACGCAATTAAACTGCGTTTTAACACATTTTTTTTTTGTAAATATGAATATAACTGTAACTAAATTAAATTCTTTTATAATAATTTGAGTTAATGAATTGAATTTAATTTAAAGTTAGGTTAAGTTGTGAGGTTAAGTTCCAAACTGCGTTTAATTAAAGTTTTAATTAAACAAACTAAATGTTAGTTTAGTAATTGCACTTTAATTAATTCTTTATTTAAATAAAACGTTTAGTGTTTCGATTTTGTGTGGAATTTGAATAAAAATTACTTACTGTTTGATCGAGTTGATTTGTACCACACTTTTACCGTGAACAACTCAACGAAAGAGTTCGAGAGAAAGATTTAAGATGACAGTTGAGTGGGTCCGGATAGTTTGGTGGAGGCGGCGGACCGAATGCGTACGATTTCTGTGTGCAGCCCGCTCTGCCGCTGCTGGCATCTTTTATATCCGGGCTGGATGCGCGCCACGCACCCGAACCGCCGCAACAGGCGTGTCGTTGCTTTGCCGCCCCCACACATCACAACAAAATGCAACTAGTGATTGTTACACATTGCAAATGTCTTAAAAACGACCAAAAAACAACAAAAAACACAAAAATTTTAATTTTTAAATATTTTCTAAATTAATTTACACTGTTTATAGTTGTTAACGGAAATTAGGTTATAGAAATTAATATTCTAGTTAAGATTGTAAATATTTTCGTTTTTTTATTTTTAAAATCAAAGCACTAGAAACAAAGTTATTTAAGTTTTTAGTTTTTTAAAAATTAATTTAATTAATAACTAACAGAGGGCGCAGTTTTGTAGTTCGGAAAACTACCACCGGTGCGGTGCGTTGTGATAATTATCTGTCATGTCATTCAGTGTCAAAAATTCAAAACATAAAAACTTAAAACTTAAATATTTCTGTAACCAATCATCCGAATTAAAAAATTAAAAAACCAAAATGTTTGTTATTAATTAGTGCATTTATTAATAATAAAACAAATCAAAATTTGTATTGTTTAATAAACTTTTTAAGTAGTTTTAGGAGAAAAAACATAACAAAATTGTTGTTTTCTGCATACCATTCAGGTTTTTATTGTTATTGTGTGCACGCCGCCTCCAGAGACAACGACGTATGTTGCTATCGGAAACTCAAATATTGTTTTAGTGATTTAATCTGAGTGCTGCTAATAATGTATATCGAGTATTGATATTGTGTACATAATCCCAACTAACTCGTACAAGTTGCTTGTTTCTGTTCATTGACTCGTGATTTTTCGGTTTATTAATGAGCCAACTCACTCCCAACCCAGATTGTTTATTAGTCCACGTAACGCTTGATAAACTTACGCAATAATTGATGCGTCCACCACAAAAATAGGCAACACAACATACTCATAACCTTAAATTTTTAAGTTTTACTTACTAAAAAACAACTAAAATCGTTACATAAAACGTTATTGTAGTTGCAGTGCACTGATTTATATCCTTAAGACATCCTTAAGAGTCAGAGTATCCTCCAATGCGCCTTGCGTCTTGCGTAAATATGTACAAGTTGAGCAACAGCGTCATCTTGAAGTAATTAAAAACCTCGGTCCCTTGGTTTAATAACAAAGCGTCTGCCGACACTGTGCAAACTCAAAGCGCAACGCTCGTTTCCTTCAAGTTTCCTTGTCCTTGACGAAAGGTCCGAAAACGATGACTGTAACTCGACCGGGAAGAGCGCAACCGCAACGCAAATTGCTTTGATACACAATTTAATGAACATCCTACCTCAATTTTAATAATAATAATAATAAAATTAATATTTCATTTAGAGACGAATTTTAGTTTAGGCAACCAACAATACAAATAAATGTACGACGGGTTTCATAACTTCTTTGACGCAACGAATCCTTATTTATGTAGTTTTTAGCTGGAAATACACCAAAGACAAAAGATGAAAGCCATAATTTAATTAGCAGCGCAGTTTTTCTTTGGTTTTGTATTTTTTTGTCGTGACTTTTTGTGTGTTTTGTAACATTTTGCGATGATATGACGTGGAATAAGAGGAAGCATTACGTTTAGAAATCTAGCCACTGCTTGGAAGTGGAAGTGACGTGTGAATTGCGCTAAGAAAATGCATTACATCTCTGTGCTTTGATGCTTCGAGGATTTTCTGCGAAATAAGGTTTCGCACTTAGCGAACGAAAAATACGTAGTAGCCAGAATGGATTATATTACATTTTATTCGTATACATATTCATAAAACTCTTAACTATAAGATTTAACAATAAAATGTTATATTATCACCAATTTTATAAGTAAATTTTTGTCTTAACCTCAAAAAAACTTGAATTTGAATTTAAATTTTCTTAATGTAGGCAACTTAATATACGATAAATATACACAACCTTATTTATGTAAATACACGACAATAAAGAGCAATTTATATACAATTTAAATGAGTAAATAACGAAAACAACCCATTAGCTTTGCATTGCATGAAAATAATCGTACGGTGCGGACGAATCGATCAATGTATCGTAATTTTCTTCTTCGTGATGTCCACTTTGTTGACGTTTGTCAATTGTACGTTATTGTTTTTATTGTTGGTAATAATTTAATGCGCTCGTAACCATTTCTCGATCGTTGGATCAACGGCGTAAACACCGCAATTAATTTATTAAAATATTAAACTCCCATTGTAATAACTAGCGAGTGATATGTAATAATTGGCGTGATCTAGATGTGTTCCAATGAACAGATAACTGGATTATGCGTTTTATATTGAAATGGGGTTTATTATTCGGTTTGGTTCTGAGTAAATCGTTAGCGGATGCAGCGGCTGGAAAAGTGAAAATCGGAATTTTCAGAATATAAATACCGTTACTGGGTAGTAGTTTGTAAGGGTTGTTGAAGGGTAAACATGAATAATTTTTGATTTATAGAGAAAATTTAACAAATAAAAAAAAAGGAATTTTTTTTTGATGTAATTATTACTTTAGACGTAAAAATTACTAATTTCTAATTACAATAGCACAAAATGTTTAGTACAAAAGTTGTAGAGAATTTAATCATAAACGTTTTATCTTAGTAACTTTTTTTCCTAGAATGCACCAGTTTTGTTAAAATTGCATTCAAAGTTTTTCTACTCTAACCAAAAAAAATACTACGCTTTTATAGTTTTAAACAACAAAAACTACTATTTCTAACAAAAATATTAAGAAATTGTTTAAACAAAAGTTGTTCGTAATGAAATAATCTACAATTTATCTTAGTAACTTTTTTTCCTAGAATGCACCAGTTTTGTAAAAATCGCAATCAAAGTTTTTGTTCTCGAAGCAAAAAAATACTACGCTTTGATAGTTTTAAACAACAAAAACTGCTATTTCTAACAAAAATATTAAGAAATTGTTTAAGCAAAAGTTATTCCTAATGAAATAATCTACATTTTATTTTAGTAACTTTTTTTCCTAGAATGCACCAGTTTTGTAAAAATTGCAATCAAAGTTTTTCTACTCCAACCAAAAAAATATTACGCTTTCATAGTTTTAAACAACAAAAACTCTTATTTCTAATAATAATATTAAGAAATTGTTTAAACAAAAGTTATTCGTAATGAAACAATCTACATTTTATCTTAGTAACTTTTTTTTCTAGAATGCACCAGTTTTGTAAAAATTGCAATCAAAATGTTTCTACTCCAACCAAAAAAAATACTACGCTTTCATAGTTTTAAACAACAAAAACTGCTATTTCTAACAAAAATATTAAGACATTGTTTTAAACAAAAATTATTCATAATGAAACAATCTACATTTTACCTAAGTAACATTTTTTGATAAAACATACCCGTTTTCTGCAAATTAACAATATATGCCACTTCGACAATAAAACGATAAAACAATAAAATTAAAAAAAAAAATAAAAGCAAACACAAACAAATTATTCTCGCCGTTCTAATGAAGTGTGAGTAGAATTAAAGTTTAATTTTGTTCGTGCGACGAATTTTTAAACAACGCGTGCAGAGTATTACAACTTAATTGTACTTTATTACCCGTATTACAAACCTAGCCAAACATAACCACAAAACAACACAAAAAAATTACAAAAACACCTGAACAAAAGTAAATAACTCAAAAGTTTTCTTCATAATTTTCTTGTGCAAGACTAAAATAATACTTTAAGTACTTTATCAATGTCTTAAGATGCGTAGGTTGAACATAATAAAAATTTACGTCAACAAATGAGAGTTATCCTTTAAACCTTCATTTTTTTCATTTCCAGATGCTTGCGATGCTTTGCAGCGTTGACAATTCTATCAATCACGCCACCGTCTACAAGTCAACAATATAACCACCTCAACAATTTAGTCTACGACCAAAATATTGTTGATAAACATCCTCAACGTTTGCATTGTATTGAATTGTCCGTCACTTTCCGTAGAAATTGTAGCCAAGAAGTCAAAAGGTCACACTAGTCACTCTATTATATACAATGATATGGAAAACAGTAACAACAACCATGAGAAGTTTACAATCATGATACGTTGTTAAAACTTTGATTTATTTCAAACCTTCAAGGTTAATTTCGGACTTTCGTCGCTTGTGATCCTGAATTTTCGTCGCCACAAACAAAATCGATTCAATCGATACTAAAAACAATCATTTGACACTTTAATTCATTCACTGCAAGCAAGGGAGGGGAAATAGAAAGTGGGGAAAGGTACAACGTTTAGAATTGCAAACTCCTTGATAGTTCAGTTGACGCGCAAGCAGTCGACTTAAAGGACTTTACAAGCAACTTTTATAAATTGCGCGTCCCCAACGCAGGATCCACAAATTGCCATCATGGCTGACGGTAGCACAGCCTCTGACACGCCATCTACGCGTTGCTCAACTAAAAACACAAAATACAATTCAGGAATTTACGAAAAAGACGAAGGTTAGTAGTTGTTTTAAGTTAAAATCAAAATCTAACCACAAAACAAGAAGTTATTGTCTTCTTTGTACATAAATAGAAAAAAAGTTTGGTTATGTTTCGTTTTGAAGGTTTCATTAAAGAAAATCCATACTACAGCGAGTTATACGAAAGTACATTTCGGGAATCCATCGAAAAACCTGAAGAATTTTGGGGGAAACTAGGACAATCGTTAAAGTGGTCAAAACCTTGGGATAAAGTTTTAGACAATTCCAATGAACCATTCACGAAATGGTTTGTAGGTGGTGAATTAAACGCGTGTTACAATGCGGTTGATCGCCATGTTGAAGCCGGGAACGGATCAAAGGTGGCGCTGATTCATGACAGTCCATTGACGCATTCCGTGAGGAAAATCACCTACGCGGAACTTTTAGATAAAGTAAAACATTTTATTTACATTAAAATGAACTAAAACCAAGTACAATTTGTAACATTCAAAGTCCATTAATTGTTCTGTGTTAAGGTGTCGCATTTAGCCGGAGGCTTCGCTGAATTAGGGGTGAAGAAAGGAGACACTGTCTTGATTTATATGCCGCTTATTCCCGAGGCTATCATCGCCATGTTAGCGACAGCAAGATTAGGTGCTGTGCATTCGGTGGTTTTTGGAGGTTAGTATTACATGGCAACGTTGCAAACTAGGTTAGAAACTAAAAATAAAGAAAAACGTGGTTTTTGAGGTTATGTGTCACGTATAACGTGTGTTAAAAGTTTAGGGGATGTTTTATTGTGTTCATTTTGTGTTAATGAATGGATAACAATCATTGTAGGTTTCGCTGCACGAGAATTATGTTCGCGTATCGAACATTGTGAGCCGAAATTAATCGTGGCTGCTAGTTGTGGCATCGAACCACATCGCATTATAAGGTCAGTTCGTTTGCATAGTTTAACATGTGCATTTTCATTATGTGACAAAATGAATAATAAACAACATGACGCAATGGAGCAATCACAACATTTGTTTTGTCATAGATATAAAGATATCCTGAACGAAGCGATCGAGTGGGCGTCATACAAGCCGGAAAAATGTGTGATTTTTCAACGCCGCAATTTGGAGATTGCGCCGTTGGATGTGGAAATGGATATTTTATGGGAAGATGTCATTAAGTTATCTGGACCACACAAATGTGTCCCTGTAGAAGCTAATGAACCTTTATATATTTTGTATACATCAGGAACTACTGGTATTTAACTAAAAACTTAACCTTAAAATTTTTTAACCTTAAAATGTTAAAACTTAAAACCTAACCTAAAATAACCTCAAAATTTTAATCAGATCAACCAAAAGGTGTTCAGAGGCCAGTCGGCGGCCATCTTGTGACTTTATACTGGACAATGTCCTCGATCTACGGCATGAAACCCGGTGATGTGTGGTGGGCTGCCAGTGACTTGGGTTGGGTGGTTGGGCATTCGTACATTTGTTATGGACCATTGTTGTTTGGCATTACGAGTGTTATGTATGAAGGCAAACCAGATCGTACGCCGAATCCTGGACAGTATTTCAGGTGTGGAATATATAAATGATTAAACGCTGGCCATTGTTTGATTGTGTAGTTACTACAACAATGCACTGTTTGTTTATTTAGAATAATCGACGAGTACAAGGTAAACGCATTGTTTACCGTCCCGACTTCCTTTCGAGTGATAAAAAGGGAAGACCCGAACGTGGCCTTCGGTGCTGGATATTCCCTGCGCTCGTTGCAGAGGATTTTCGTTGCTGGCGAACCGTGTGATTACGACACAAAGTCTTGGGTGGAGAAAACGTTTAAAGTGCCGGTGTTGAACCATTGGTGGCAGACTGAAACTGGGCATGCTATTACTGCGTCTTGTGTTGGCCTTGGACACAACTTACATCCACCGAAATACACAGCAGGAATGCCTTTTCCGGGATATGATGGTTAGTTTTGAGGTTATAAGAAATTTGAGGTTAAATGACTGATTTTGGTTTGTAGTGCGTGTTATTGGTAGTAATGGTGAGGAGTGCGAACCGCATGAATTGGGCAGGATTGTTGTTAAGTTACCCCTACCGCCAGGAACGATGAGTACGTTGTACCAATCACCGGAACGTTTTAGTAGGGTTTATTTCAGGAAATTTCCTGTAAGTATTTGGGCGTAACGTAAATATTGCCTCAAGGCGTAGCTCCGCCCATTCATGACACGCCTCCTTAAAAAAACAAAACAGCAACAACTAAATTTTAAATTGTAGGGATATTATGACACAATGGATGCTGGTTTTATCGATGAATTTGGTTATGTTTACGTGACAGCAAGAGATGATGACGTTATCAATGTAGCAGGGCATCGGATAGCTACATCCGGCATTGAAGATGTTGTCCTATCGCATCCGGATATAGTGGATGCCACCGTTGTGGGTGTACCGGAAGCAACAAAAGGAGAAATTCCCTTATGTTTATTTGTACTCAAAAAAAGTAATGCACTCATTATTTGTCCATAACTTTCATAATTTTTATTAAATTTTTACATTTAGATCATAGAAAGAGTGAAGAAACAGTGATAAACGATCTGATTGGAATGGTGCGTGAATTGATTGGTCCAATTGCATCATTCAAGGCTGCAGTTGCTGTGCGCGGATTGCCCCGAACTAGATCAGGAAAAACGTGCAGAAAGTCCATTGCTGATTTAGCACGTAACAAACAGGTCAAGGTAAATACGCCTCCCCGAAAGGTACAACTTTGTGTTATCGATGAGGGATTAACAAGTTGTTTGTGTTGCGCAGATTTCCGGAACGGTGGAAGACCCAACGGTGTACAAGGACATAAAAATCACGTTACAGCGGATTGGTTATGCGCGCACCGCACCCGATCCACAATAAATCAAGAGACATAAGTTGAAGAACATATGAATTGTAAATGTAAATAGTTTTTAGTTGAAAGTTGATCGTTTTAACTGGAAACAAATTGAAAATTGCGCACCGAAAATATATAGAACATGGTTAGGTTAATATGTAATATAGGCCACTTGTTATACGGCCGACATTATTTTCTATATAATCTTAGACAATTAAACTGTATTTTACAATATTAGTTACTAATAATAATAATAATAAACAAAAAAAATTACTCTTAAGCAGATGATTCTGTTGATGCGTTTGAATTTTGTGAAGATTGTTGACTTCCATCATCATAATCTTCATCGTCATCATCGTCAGAATAATCTCTTAAAGGAATGTAAGTTGTATCTTTGGGTAATCCTGTGCTGACTAAATCCACATCATCCGCTTCATCGTAATAATTAGTGACAGGTGCAATAGTTGAGAAGGTAACGTTGGTTCTTTCAGTTTTTGGCCCGTATCCACGCCGTAGAATTGATTTTTCTAGATGCATTCGTCGATGTTGTTTGGGTACTTCGATATCTGAAGTTGTGGGAGTGTCATTCTAATAAAATAAATTCAAATCAATTAATTAATGCTGTTTATATCAAGAAAGTATCCAAAACTATCTGTTGGATATTAAAAATATAGCTCCGCCCCCTAATAGGCGTGTATCAACTTTTAGCTCCTCCTCCTCCAGATCAGAAACATTACTCTCTACAAAAAAATTAAAAAGAAGGAGGAGATGGAACGTGAAATATTATAGAAGAGGCGTGGACTTATAACTCCGCCTTCTAAAAACAAAATGGTTGACGCACCAATGAAACTTTCCTAACCTAAAAACATGACATAATCAGGTAGGTTGTGAAATAAGTTTATCAAATATTTTAAAAAATACTCATTTATTCATCCCCTAATTAAAAATAAATGTCCTGCTGTCTGTAACAAATCCAACATTGTAAAATAATACAATAAATCAATAAGTAAATATTTATTTATGGTATCATATGGTATCATTAATATCATTTTGTTTTTGTATCATACATGTCATTGATCAACTAGAAGTGTATGAAGTCTGATGGGCTAGGGTGTGACGATATATGGTATATAATTTTAATTTGCTTTCATATCGTTAGCTGTTAATAACCATTATTTGTTTGCGTGTTCTTTGTTAATGCGCACTTCAATGATCAATAAATAATCACTTATCATCGGTTTGTGTAGTGTTGTATCATCATCCCTCCTCCTCAATTTGCGTTAAGGTTTAATTTCTTGGTAGTTCATTATCTTTATTAAATTTAATATATTTATATATATATTTATATATCTTCAATGTTGTATTCAATAATTTAATTTTAATATTCCATTTCATTATCATTTTTAATAAGTGTGTGTGATTCTTTGTTTTTGGTTATCATCCTCAGTATCATTTCTTCAATATTTTGTGTGTTACTGTTCTCTGCGTTCTTTGCTAACATTCTTTGTTTGTTTGGTTTTCTTGTATCATCATTAAATTTACGAGATAAGTATAGTTAAAAAGTATATTACATAGTAATAGGAACGTGCATCGTCGCGCATGAATTGTATGTGTATGTAAAAATAAAATGCTCGAAACGTTAACGCATGCGTAGAAGCATTCGCACCGTGCGCCAACGCACAGTGCAAACGCTTCGCGGTTGGTTCAGAGAGCGATGATGCACGCTCGGGGAAAGCTCGCCGGGACGCGCCGGTCCAATCACACGCCGCCTGCGCACACGCATGCGCAAACAAACAAAGCACGCACATGCGCGTACCACAATTATGTTATATATTCATTTATATATATATATAATATATACTCATCATTAAGTACGGTACTTTGTGAATGAACAACAAGTTTAAGTTCCGCGTTTTCAAACGAGTTATACATTTATGTCGTAATCAAGCGGCGTGTGAAAGAAACGCACCAATCCCGTGCTTGGTTGTGCCCGGCATCAGCTCCGCCTTTGCCTACAAACCACGCCCGCCAAACAAACAAAACATGGCATTATTGTTTGTGGGCGTTGCTTTGCAAGGCGTTACCGTAAAGGCGGATTCGATGCGGGGGAAGGGCCAATCAAGCCGCTCGGTTCCGATACGGAGTAGTAGTGTATAAGTGTGTGCGCGAGCTCGCCAATAGAAGCAAACCGCCACCCCCGATCGTGTGTGAGTGTGTGTGTGTCGTAAACATTCTATTTTAATATTTTGTAAATTTGTTTTTGTTTTTGCATTATCATCAAAATTCATCCAGAGCTTAAGCTAATCAATAGAATTAGAGTATAAGTATAACTATATATAAATAACTAACTTTAAACTTGTAACAACTACAAATCTTATTACGAGTACGTAAAATGTAAATTACTAAAAACATTAAATTATTGTTTGTTTTCTTTTTACGCAATTTTTATATATAACGATAACACTTCGTTTTATTTACGTTTCTTCACTTCAAAACATTAAAACAACAAACGTTTGCTTTGTTGCAATCTCTGCAAACGAACGAACAAAAAAATACAATGCGGCAACCAGTTATACACTATTTCATCGTTTTATCATAAAAACTAAAAACTAAACGTAAATTAAGTACAATGTTGGCAAAACGTTTGCGTTCTACGTACGTTTCACACGTTTGTTGTGGTTTGTTAAGTACAATAAGTTAAGATAAGTAAGTTTTGAGGTTATAGTAGAAGGTTGTGAGGTTAGAGAAACAAAAGTCAAGGTCACAGGAAAATGTGTACGTGCTCACAACTAAACTAAATCGTGTTTTGTTTGTTTTTTACGTTTGTAGGGTGTCTTGTAAGGGCCGAAGAGAGTTAAAAAGGACGAACAAGAATAAATGTGTGTGTTGCTTGTTGTATAGTTGGTTGACTAGTTCCGAGTAATCGGGCGTGACTTGCCACCGTCAGCGTGCCATTATACACAGCTCTTAAACGTTAAAGTTCAAAAATGTCATCATTTAAGCCTACTTATTCACAGTAGTAGTTTAGTAATAGTAATTTAATCTTAATATGTTACAATAATGATGCATTTTTGTTTTTGTTTTTTTTTTCATTTACTTTTGTTATCTCAATGGATGTGCGCATGCGCCATCAACACGAGCGCATGCGCATTACTTAAATGCAATATGCAACAAGTGTTTTTGTGTGTTTTGTGTTTGTAACATTTGTTTTCTTCTTCTCATTCCGGTATTTAATATTACAATTACTCGTCGTTATATTAAGCTCTAGCGCATTTGTGACACTTCTTCATTTTGCTTCTAGTTTTCATTTGCAATAAATTCGTTTGTTGCAACGTTGCCAAAAACGTTTCCAACAATTAATGCGTGTATTGGCAACATTTCATAAACACAACAATTACAAACAAAACGCTTCTTCGTTTGTTTCGTATTTGTGTGGCAAGACTTTGTTTGTTTGTTTGTTTTGTTTGTTTTTTTTCAAAACGTAATTAATGGTGTGTTTTGTTTAAAGCGTAGTTACGTACTGTACGCCCTTGTTTCAATTGTTTTTTAATCACCTAGACTAGTTTTGACTAATCAAATATTATCTAGACGCTAGAACACAAACAAAAGAATGACATTTGACAGTAGTTATTAATCGTTTTCAATCAAAATGGACTCCGAACTGGTCGAATAACGTTTGTATTTTAAGGTTAAAATTCTCCGTGTTTGAATCAAAACGATTAATAACCCGCTCCAGGTTTAGATAATTTTATTTTTGGCAGACAACACTTAAATATCTCTCTTTCTTTTTTGTTTCACTACAGCGTTTTATTTTTGAATTGCAATTTTATCGATTTTTTTTTGTTGCAAAGTTCCTTAAGTTTTACGTAAAATGTAATGTAACGCCATCTACTGACGAGTAGTGTGAATGATGTAGTAGATTGACGTTAAACACTTTCATTATAAACAATAACAATTTTTTGATTTGACTTAAACATTTTAAAACCTTAAATTTTGTGTGTTTTATCTTAAATTGTTATAAACACCGCCATTTTATAGGTTAAAAACTTTACAACTGAATTTACAATCCGTCAGTTGTCACCAAGCCCTTACACAGTGCACAAAATTTACCTTTGATAAATTTTAAATGTAAAGGCGGGTGTGCAACTTTAAGAACTCCAAACCCAGAGTGCACTGCAAAGCTTCCAACCGTAAGATGGCGTCACAACATAACCTCTCAACAATAACATGTGAACTGAAAACGTTTTACAGCGACATCTTTAAAGTCAATCCCGTGAATTCTATGAATGTGTAGTGTGTGTGTTTGGTTTATTTGTTTTAATGTGTTTAATGTGTGAGAGCATGCGCCCTCACCTAGGCACCTAATTATACGCTATGGCGCGTGCGCGCCACATCCACCATCTTGCATTATTTCTTGCATTCAAAAAATGTGTAATTTTTAAACTTTTAAACTTATTTATTGCTAAAACGTGTTGTTTTTTTTTTCTCTTTAATAATTTTTATCTTTAGTACTTAGTTCGTCCGACGGCGCCGCTAGTTGCCGTGTGCAATCGCCGTATTGTTTGTTTTTTGTTTTTGTTTATATATATAGAAGTATGAAACACACAATATATTCACTAGAATAACAATAAATCAACGAACAATGAACAATGCGTATGCATATAGCTTCAATAATTTAAGTACTTTGTTAAGTACCATTTTGTTGTTGTTGTTTACATAGGTTTTGCTTTGTTTTGTGTTATTTTTCTTTGTATTCATAATATTTATATATATATGTATATAATTTTAATATTTTGTGATGTTTTGCGATATGGCAGCAACCACGACTATTAAATCTCACTGAATCGACGACCACGTGTCATCAACAACACGGAGGTTGGTTATTTTTGAGGTTATGCGTCGCTAATATACGTTTAAGTAACATCACGTGGTAGTTTTGGATTACATTCGTTTTTTACATTTTACTCGATTGTTTGCAGGGCTGGAGAAGGTTCTAGGTGGTGGTTGTTGTTGATATTGTTGTAGATGTAGTTGTAGTTGTAGAAATTGAGAGACAGAATTGCGTTGTTGCTAATTTTTGCTGCTATGATGTACTCGGGCACACGACGAACGGCGTTTTCACAGTCAAGCGCGTTGTTTTGTTTTTGTTGTTGTTGTTGTAGTCGTTAATGTCAAATCCACACACACCGCACACAAAATGGCGGCAGTTGATTAAAGATGGTGGTGGTTACTTCCGCTGCGGCTGTAGCTGTTGTTTGGTAGAGTTAGGTTAAGGTTTTAAGGTTATATTGGATCAGTTAGTTTGGTCAAAGGACGGGACATGTGAGAATCGGCAATAATGGCGGCGATTATATCGAGAGTTAAATACGAATTAAAGTACAAGAACCAAAAACAGAAATGTGAATTAAGGGTGAATCGATCGATCGATTTTTTCCATCTCGTCTTCTTCTTGGAGGTTAGGTTTGTGTGTGTTTTGCGGGTAGTTAACGGTAATTTAATGTAAGTATTAGGATAGATTAAGATAGTAACTAGACGGCCGTCTCGGTGTGGCTGTGCGAGGACAATCGCTCCACATCGATTTCAGGAATCGTCAGCTCGTCGGGGATGTTATCGGCGTACTCAATGGAAGATGTTTGCGACAGCCGCTTCGAGAGCGACGTCTGCTTGCGGAGCACCTCGGCAAGGGAAGTATTGCTGTGTTCGCCGTACCGAGAGTCTAGGCCCTGACGGAAAGCGTTAACTACTCGGATCTGAAACGCACCAGAAACAACAAAACAGAGAGAATTAAAATAAGAACATTCCCAAGGTCACAGAGAACAAAGATTGCGGATAGTTAAAGAGCAAAAGGCGGAGGTGACGAGCATCATATAGCAAAACAGCCGAGAAAACAGTACAGAGCCTTTTTAATATATTTTTTTTGGATTTTTTTCAATTTTTTTTGTTAAATTTACACATTAATTTATAATTTTAACGCTGATCAAGTGTTTGATTAGTTGCATAAAGTGTCTATAACCTAAAATTACTCCAAGTGCTGTGTATCTACATTTTAACCTCAAAATTTAAAGAAAGGTTCATAACCAAACACTTGTTTGCGTTAAAATCACTCAAAACACCAATCAAGTCAAACAACAAGAACACACATGCAATAATATTACAAACAACAATCTAGTTTGGTTAGTAAGTAAAAAAACATCGAGCACGCATGCGCCGATCGTCGAGTGTTTTGTGTCTTACATACATCAGTGCAATATTGCAAAATATGGGCAATGTTTTCCAAATGTTTGAATCACGTTCGTTTTATATACACACATGCGTCGTGTAGGTAGTCGAAATAGTAAATGTGAAGTATGAAACAAAAAAAACAACACGCGCTGTATGTCGTTGTAAAAGCCAATGACGACGACGACCACCAGCGCCATCTCATCACGTGTGGACCAATCAAAGCACGGCGTAATATATAACCAACAAAAGCCAAAAAGCATCATCCTGATAAGAAATTATCATCATCAATGCGCGTGTGTTACGCATCGGTTTGTATCGTCACCGAACAATAAAAACACAACAAAAAACAAAAATTGTATGTGCCAAAAAAGTGCACGACAAACATAACCAAACATCAGCGCACACACACACATACAGTGTGTGTGTGTGTGACAAATAAAAAACAAAAACTGTTTGAGTAATTGAGTCAAAAATATGATGAAACAAAATCGTAACAAATAAAAAACATTGATCTTGCAAATATATCGGTTTCTTACAGATATCAACACACTTGAGATTGTTTGAGCACCACTTATAAGACATACACGTATATAACATTATATATTCATTATACATACAGTTTTACCAGATATTGATTGGTTTTTTGCTTACGTGATTTTGCCCCACCTGTATGTATGTATACGTGGGTATTAGTAATCAGTAAAAAATAACACAACAATAGTATGTATTTCTTCGAAACGTTATCATAAATATATATATAAGCATCATATATATTTATAAATTTGTTTAAATAGTTAAATAGCTACGCATTTAGTTAAGTAAATTCAAAATGTTAGTAAGTAAAATGCAGCAGAGGTGATGGACGTCGCTTCGTCTCACGCAAGCGACGTCCGCCATTTTGTATCACGTTTTAGGTTAAGTATTAGTTCATATACACATACAATATATAGTTAGAGCGAAGTATACTGGCTATAAACGAAAATATTCAAGCGTTACGCACAAAAAAATTAATTATCAGCACCGACATCCCACACATAACCACAAAGATTCACGTTGCAGCGCCACCTATGCACCAATAGCGCTCTTTTGCGTCAACTAAAAAGCTGATAGTTAATTTTTTTGTTTATAATTATGTCTAATATTAAATACAAAGGAAAAATTATTGTTTTCTTAAGTTTCTACAAATTTACGAAATTATGAAAATGGAAGCTTCTACAAAGTTTACATAACCAAAATTGACGAAACTGTCAACTAACTAATTAAGGTAAAGGTAATAAACAAAATACAAAACAAAAACATAATAATTAATTAGGTAAATTAGGTTCGAATGTTAATGAAAACTAAAACAAAAACTAAACTAAAAAAAAATACAGGCGGCGTTTTGTAAAGCGAGACACAGGCATCGTATCACATTGAAGTTAATTAATATTCATCATCATCTACAAGTTATTAATTTTAATTAAGTCATTAATTAAGTAAAGAAATTAAGAAGAACAGTTTAACAATTAAATTAACTAATAGAATAAGTCATGCTTTAGTTTAGTTTTAAAAAAATCACGATGTGTTTTTGATTTCTTTTTTTTTTTCAAAGTTTCAAAACATCGATAGTGTTTTGTTTTTTTACAAAATAACAACGTCACAAGTTAGAGATTGAGGTTAAAAGTGTGTAAGCGCACAAATTCAAACCATCAAGGTGTGAATTTGTACCTCAAATGATTAATGTTCATTTAATGAGGTAATTTTACCTTACGAATTTGTGGTTATGTTGAATATTGTTTGTTGTAATAACGTTTTGAGCGATCCTATGCATCTGTATGATTTCTAGGTTACTATTTTAATATATTCAAGCGACATTTATAGATTTAATTGAGTAAAACAGTTTTAGGTTAGACTTTTGCATTTTAACCTTACTTAAACTGTTCCTAACCTCAATTGTACGCTATTATTGTAAGTTGTGAGGTTTACCATTAAAGTTAAACCGCATTTATTAAAATAGTAACCTTAAATTGAAGTTTCCAAAGTGAAAAGTTGAAAATACGTGCATTATAAAAAAACTAAAAAAATCAAAATGGCGGCATGCAAAAATAATGTACCCATTATACAATACGTACACTATTACATGATTAAACACACAACATATTAATAAATAAGTTAGTAAGTTTAGTAAGTTGGTGGTAGAGTATAGAGTAAGTTGTCTTAAGTAGACTTAAGTAATAAGTATAAGAATAAGTAAAAGTATAGAGTAAATGGTATATAGATTTGTAACAAGTAACAAGTGGAATTAACGTGGAATATGTTTATATCATTTTGGATTTTTTTTTGATTTAAACTTGAAATCTCATTCATTCACTTGAATTTTTTTAAAAGAATAATTGGTATTTGGTGAGTTGGTCAGTGATTGAATTGATGATTATGGATATTATCCGTTATTAACTAAAAAACGAAACAAATAAAAAATAAAGTGAATTGTAGCTCAAACTCGAGACGATAATACAGATTTCTACGCTGGTTTTACTTTTACTGTGTTAATCAATACTTAGTGCGTTCAAATGCATCGAACCAAATCGATGACATCGTTCTATTTGTTGTGTTGTTTTTGCTTTGGATTGTATACGTAAATTTAAATTTGTAACCCCAAAAAGTACTGTACTGTACTAATGTAAGCAGTGCGTTGACATCAAAACATTATAACAATCTAAGTCTAGAATTACGGCTGTTACTTTAATTGTTTAGCTCGATAACTCGTCCTTGAAGCTTGCAAGTAAACGCCATTTTGTTGAAATCCATTTGAGGTTAAGTTGACGTTAAATCGTTCACTTGCAAGTTACAGGCGATAAAATTCTACTAAGCTGTTTGTGATACAAACAAACAAAAAAAAATAAAAACAAAAACTCAAAGCGTTTCAAACAAACACACTAGAACAACACTAGAGGCGCGCATCGCACAAAATGGCCGCCGCAAACAACACACACAAACATACACACACTGTGTATGCACGGCAATTGTTTTGTTGCATTGCAAAAATAAAAAGTTTAAGTAAATCAACGAAAACAATCTAACAAACAATCGAGTAAAGTTAAATTCGTTTCATAAACTAAACCAAACAAAAACCGACTGCTGGTCAAACGAAAACGTAATCATCAAAAACATAAAAAATTATTAATTAGTAATTCATCAAATACATAGCGGACAGAAAAAGATAGATGTAGGAAAGCGGCTTACAGCTTGGTCAGTGGAGCTCTTGCTGTACGGAACCGGAATCAAACGCTCTTGCAATTCACCACCTATCACCTTCAAGAGTAATAAAGGGCAAACGTTAAAGAGTGGTTTACGGTAAATCAAACAACAGTAACAGTGAGATAGACACATACATAGATAGAGAAATATAGAGATCATAAATATAAATAGTACAAGAGTAGATATTAAAAAAGAAATTGTAGATCATAATAAATAAATGCATATCACATTGTCGGGAAGAAAACAAAAAACTAAACGTAAACAAAACAAAAATCGAATAGTTTTTGGTAGCTGGGAAACAAACACACAAAAAAAACAAAAGAAACCGATGGATATAAAGTCAATAAACGAAACAAATGAATCCGAAATCAAATAAATAGGGGAAGTACATGAGTACGATTACATTAAATTGGTAAGTTAATTAATTAACCTGAGAAGAGAAGAGTGTGGACGGCAGCGGTTCGCTTTCCTTAAAATTCCTGACCGGTATCAGTCGTGCAAACGCGTCATAACCAAAAACCACCGCCACTTTGTTGCACAAAGCGTGGTGGTGCCTCACACAGAGAGTAAGAGAGAGACAGAGAGCAGCATTATAATCTGGTACGCGTTCCGCCGCCGAAAAAAATTGAAAACAGCGGGCGTGCACATCGGGAGGCCGGAGATCCTGCGTGTGTGAGCTCCTGTTCAATGTTCTCGCGTGGACACATTGTATATGTTAATGAAGACACACACACACATAACATGGTGCGACACAATGAGTCATCGTAAGCTTGTTTTGGCTTGCTTTGGTTCCAACAAATTTGAATGAAGTGCTTTTGCAAGTGTGATGATATTTGACATTTCACATTTAAACAGCATTTCTATAGCACTATTATTATTTTTTGAAAAAATTTTGATTATGACTTTAAGTAATCAATTAACATCGTGAATTTCTTATTGCAATTAATTTAACACTTAATTTTTTTGTGGTTATACCGAAGAACAACAATGCAATACGAGTATAGCAAACGTGGCGGTGCTTGTTTTTTGTTTTTGTTTGTTTTGTTTTGTTAGAATCGTCGCCTGCTGGTTTATTTAGGCAATTCGATCGGCACGTTTTTGTTATAAATCGAACCGCCCTGACGTAGCCAGTTACGATGAACGGCATCGTCCAGTGACCAACCATCGAGGATGCTGCCGGCCAATGATGCATGCGCCCGCCGGTGCTGTAAAGTTACAAGGTGTTTAACAATCAACAGGACACACGATTGCTCGAAACGTGTGTATCTAATTGTAGTTTTAGGTATGTATATAACCTACAAAACTCGTCGTTGAGTAAGCCACACCAAGATTAGAATAGATCGAATAGAACAGAGCGTTAATACCTTTTGTTTTGTTTATTAGTTTAATATTTATTAATTATGTTAATTTATTACCATTACCAAGTTTTAACAACGCTTAACAACGTTTGCTAACGCTAGCTTTTAATTTTAGTTTAAGGTTATGTTAATTATATTAAGGTTAGAAACCATTTAAAACCATTTCAACATGTTACCACTCCCCTCCACCAATAAAACCAAGATAAGTTAGGTTCTAACCAATCAGAGTATAGTGGGGGGAGTTTCGTCATTTTCCAAACATTTCATTGGTCGTAAGATGTCCCAATGTTAAAATATACAAGCTATTGGATTGTATCTAAGATGCTATACAGTCAGCTAGGTATATTCTACATGTGACGACGATTTATATACAAAATAAATACAATGTACACACCGATGTACATACAGTTGGTTTGTAAGTAAGATTTAAAGAAGTAGCTACTATAATAAAAGTGCTAAGCTATCAATAAGTAATAAAAGGAGAGTATATAATATAAGGGGGTTGTTATGTTTAAGGAAGACGGATTTGGAAGATGTACACATGTCGAGACATGTGTCATTATGTACAGTACACACACATCAGTCATCAGTAGTCATAGAGTAAGAAAATAGATAGAGTTTGAGGTTAAGATTTTGAGGTTAGGATACACAAAATGTATATATATATATATATAAACAACAAACACAGCGAGTAAGTAAAAAATGCAATCAAATAAAAAATCATGAGCTAAAAATCAAAACTTATACAAACACATTTTTCAAACAAATAAGATTAATTCGTAACAATAAATTTACTTCTAAAATTAAACGCTTATGCAATTAATTGAATTAAGTTCAGTGTACATTCCTACATCATACATCAGGCAGGATTCTGTGTGAAAATAAAATAAGTATACAAAAAAAAACACAATAAAAACAAAATAAAATCAAACGAACAAGATAGTATAAAAAATAAATCATAATAAGGTATTTTTGTTGTTAAATTGTTGATTGGTTGATATGTTGTTAATATTAATAATAAACATATTTGTTTCACTGTTGCCAATCGTCATTACTAGCCACAAAGAAAAAACAATGCATGCAAGCTGCGTGCGCCGTGTGTGTAGAGGCTAGCGCGGACGGTAGGTGGAGCTCCACACGCCACGCCCGACGAGAGGAAGTACTATTTGGCAGCAGCAGCTATTGTAGCAACAGCGGTAGCGGCAGCAACGCGCTAAATGCGATATTCATGCACCGATTTGGGCAGCTCGGAAGGTGGTGTCGTCGCCGATTGGTGATGGTGTTGGTTGTGGTGGTGGTGTTGGGACGGGAGCCGCGCGGCGGCGGAATGAGGAGACAGCCGATTGCCGGTTGACGATGCGCTGCCGCTCTTCGGCGGCAGCGGCGACAGCTTGGTGGCGCTCGGGTCCTCGTCAATGTATGTGATGTCAGAGAGAGGGCGTGGCGGCCACGGCCCGGGGTGGCTTCGCGAACTGCGCAAACTGTGTAAGCTCTGTAAACTATGCAACGAGCGGCGCTCCTCCAGGTCCTCCAGCGTCGACTTGAACGCGCGGATTACTCGCAGCTGCAAACACACAGGGAATAGCCACAAGGGTACTTTTTTGTTGTTGTTTTTTTGTTAAAAAATTTTGTGGTTGCGTAGCTTCCAAGTTTAAAAATGGTTTCGAATTGAGTTGGGACCACCCACAACATGCATGCGCACCAATACATTCATTCTCAATGCGCATACACAGCAGCTGCGCACCAATAGAGCAACTCAGTCACAAGACAAGCTAACGCGCACGCGCATTTTACTCATTTTCGTTTAAATTATTTAAGGTGTTCATGTTTTTGTTGGAATTTAATGGTGAATCAAGGATTTTTATTTAATAATCAAGATAATCAATAGATAGTGTAAAGTAGTAATGAGTAAAATTCAAAGTCTTAGGAAGAAGATAATTGAAAAGAATTAGAATCAGAAGAGCAAGAAGAAAAAATTAGTTCAGTAAGTATAGAAAATTAAATTTTAACTAATTGTCAATTGGTTTTAAGTCACAATGCGGATAAAATTGGTACTAACGTACAAATGTTGGTTATGTATCAATGTATGAACCCAAAGACGAAATCTAACCTCAAAATTTTAGGTTATGTGTATGAGAAAGTACGATTCTAAAACTGAAAATGATCGACATCGACACCAAGAGCGTTGAACAAGCCTGAAATCCACGTCACGACAATCCACAGCCTAAAATCAGCATTCGTTTGCAAGCAAGCAGTTGGAAAGCAACAACAAGAAAAGCCAGCAATAGCAATGCGCTGTCTAACTAATAAAACATCAACATCCAATAGAATTCATCAAGATTTCAAGAACAACAAAAACAAGATACACAAGAAACACCTCCTATAAGTAAAGACAAAAAGTAAAAGTATAACAAATGCCTTTGCAAGACGGGTACACGAGATAGGTTAAAACTAGCTTCCATCATCATCCGCCGTGTGGCTGTGTTGTCGCCGAGCACACTGGGTGTTTAGTGTGAGGGGTTTCTCATTGTTTCATTGTTAGTACACAACATATCTAAACACGCTACAACGCACGACAACTAAAGAGGACCACGTGATTGGTTCGGTTATTAAGTAACTTAAGTAACAAATAATTATGTAAACAAATGACACAAACAAGTGTGAATAATGTAGAACGAAGACACTAAACATTAAACTAAGTAAAGAGGTGTGGTTGTTCTTTTCGTGGAGCAAGGGGCGTGGGGCATATCACGGTCTACAAACAATACAAACCAATGCAAAACGAACCTCTAAACAATAAACAAAAATTTAGTTTTTAGCTTTCACAAACTCACAGATGTGGAGGGTAGGGGTGTGTGTAAATCGTTTGTTAAAACATTAAGAGTCGACAGTAACATCCAAGTATAATAATGGGAGTAAGAGACAACAAAAGGGGCGGGGTTTAAATTTAATAATGGGCGTGGGAAAAGTGTGGTGTTGTGAAATGAGTGGCTTCTAAAGAAACAGCTAACACCACAGTGCAATACAGCAGAGAAACGGCATCGCAGTCACCAAATTGCACAATTTGCACAAGCTAATTAATACTTTTCATTGCCTACTATCAAGCTACGTACTTGTTTGTACTGCGACAGGAATTGCTTGACACACCCACAGCGTTCCTACACCTCAGTTTCTCGCATGGGTTCCGCCGGCTAATAAATAAATAAAATTAAGTACCTAATAATCAAAAAGGAGGCAGCAAAAAACTGTGTGTATTGATTGTGGGTCGTTTGAGGGCGAGAAAGTGGTATACCCGCAACAAAAACCTAACCTTGTTTGTTTCATAACCTTATTTGACATAAAACAAACAAAAAACGTGTTAAAACAATGGTGAATCAGGCTTCAGATACAGAGAGGGGGTTTGTTGAGAGTGTTTTGTTCAGATTTTAGATTCAAGACGTGTTAGAGCGTTATACCAAGAGACAAACTACGTTTCAAACTAAAGAAAATAAAGCCACACATCGATTTACGATAGTTACGATAGGATAGTGTTGTTCAGAGAGATGAAAGGTCAACCACTTGACATTGACAACAATTAACGGCAGAGAAAGTGGACATAAGGCTCAACTACATTGATACGATACTACATTGATAAGCAGATTGTACATTATCATTTGCAAAAGCCGAGATATAGACGTATTTAGACACCATTTTGGCATACTAAATAATAGGTTATGTTGTGGGCTATTTGTAGAAACGTCAAAAGTAGACAGTGAATAACAAAGGGTTTTAAATCTAGTATGCACTAGATCTAACTGATCACACGACACAATTCTGTATTCGACTGATGTTGGTGGAACTCTGAGACAACAACACAGCCAACTTTGGAGTTGTAAATAAGTTGAAAGAGTGCCGGAATGATGTGGTTGGTCTTCTCTTGATTTCGGGGGCGTGTTCCATGCAAAAATGACCAATGACGATGCGTAAACTTAAAATTAACCAACGGAAACAAACTGAAAGCGCGTTGTTAATGCTGAAGCGTGTTTTGACCACCCAAACACAGATGGCGGCACTTCGACGATGCTTTACATTAATCATTATTAGTATTAATAAATAAAACGTAATTGCGTAACAATACTGATGGCACTGATGTGATGCATGTACATCGTTGGTTTGTAAGTTAAATACTATGTATATGATCTATGACTATGAACTAAATGGTAAGTAAGTACTACAACACGACGACGGGGGTTGGATGATACTATTCTACAAAATGGTGGATTCCAAAACGGTGTATACAGGGTGATCACACATACACACAAAAATTTGTGTGAGAACTACTTTTAACTACTGAATTTACCACGTCGTTTACGATTTATAGGTTATGGGGGTTAATGATGATTCGACAATTGACTTAGATGTACACATTTGCGTATAACATGTACACAAACATAATTGTTAGTAAACCAAAATGTAAAAACAAGTTTAAAGTTAAAAAGTCAAGTAAATAGAACGTAAAAACGTAGGTGGGAACTTAAAATACCTGATGATAGATAACATAATTAAAATGGGGTTACCGTTAGTAATAGACAGGAACACTGACAACTAAAGCAATTTAATTATACGTAATGTAATTAGTGATGGCTCGTCGATTCGATCAACGAGTCGACGGCCCCCCCAACAATGTTAATTAATTTGCAAACAATCAGATGTCAATGCACCATGCGTTTGTTATGAAAAATCACAATCAAAAACCAACATAAAGGCAATGAAAACGAGGACGTAGGGAGTAAAAAACTTCACTGGAATTTAAGGTTAGGATCTTAGGATTGTATCGGTATGCACCGATGTTTAATCAAGGATTTTAGAACACGCGTCATTACCTAAAATCTAGAAATCTTGTGATCTTTTTAAGCTTCCTCCTAAGTTAAATAACACTGAGCTCTGTTCATCAATCACTCAAAAGGCAAAAAACCGATCTATGCACGTGCTGCTCATTGACAGCAACGCCACCTAGATAGAATTTGAAGCCTCGCGTAATTGTAGACCATATGCGAGGTCACCGTTATATTGATTATTACTTTTTTGTCTATTTTTTTTTCTTTTGAAACGACTTTGTTCGTCTAAATTTGTAAAATCGATTCTGCTGGTTGTTGGGTTTGGCGTTGAGTTCAACGACTTACCTGCGTCTGCAGCCTCGTGAGGCCTCGAATCCACAGGATCTGGCCGGCTCGCGGCTTCTTATCACTGTCAACATCGTACTTCTCTTCGCCGATGTTGATGGCCTCGGTGTATTCCTCCGGATGACCTCTACCCCAACTGAAAATTGTGCACGTGTAATTTGTACATTGAGAGTGGGGAAGGTATGCGCACGACGCAAAAACAGGAAACGCTATCATCGACGAGATGTTTCGACACGAAATATAAGTAAGTACATTCAGAGAGACAAACAGACAAGAGAGTGTAAGAGATAAGAAGTGTGGCTTACGAAAATATCTTTGGTATGCTTCGCGTCGGCACGGTGGTGACCAGTTGACCCCATAGCAATGTGCCGATTCCAAACAGCAAGCACCAAAGCCATTGCTCCAGACTGAGACTTTTGGTGGCAAACGCCATCTTGCCGTATTGAATGATAAACACCTGCGGGATTTATTTGGTTTTATAAACGATACAAACCTTTACATTGTACTAAAATTAAAGATTCGGAGGTTAGAATCTTACCTGGGACGCGCAGGTGCCGATCCAAATGGAATAAAAGATGGGATTGGTGAAGATGCCTTCGAAAACATTCCTCTGGCCGTGAATCTTTCGGGCGTTGAATTCATTAAACAGCGTCATCATGACAAACGTATTGAATATAACAGTAAAGTGCTGTGTCGGGCCGGCGCCGATTTCGGCACCTCTTCCTGATTCAATATCCAACATTTTGTCACCTAGCATACAAGCAACACACAAAAGTGTCAATCTCAATCGCAATCATCGACGTGTTGCGCCTTCGCCAATGACGTAGGCCTCGTACCTCGTAAAATAGCACGCGACCCTTTCCGACCCCTTACGCGCACACACACACACACCCTGTGAGTGGTAGTAGTGTCGGAAATGTCACAAACTAATAGGATTCTTTTAACTTTGACCTACATTCGCTGCCAAAAGCTATAACCTTACAACCCCACCTTTGCTTTCAACACACTTACCTACAAATAACAGCGCAAAGATGACTGTAAGCTGGTAGATGGCTTGACCCAGAATGTTCTTCATCATGGTTCGCGAGATGAGCGGTTTTGTCCTGCCGTACGGCTTCCTCAGCAACAGATCGGGCGTGGGAAGCTCGGTAGCTAACGCTAGTGAGGCTAAGGTATCCATGATCAAGTTCACCCATAACATTTGCACAGCCTAAAACGAGCGCAATTAGTCATGACTGTCGTTGGGGGCGGGGTGCAAATAAATGCTAAATATCATGCCTTCAAAGGACTGTCTTGCACAGCACAGGCACCAATAAAAGCTACAATTACAGCTACAACATTTACAGTTAACTGAAACTGCAAAAACTTGGCTATACTATCGTAAACATTTCTTCCCCACATTACAGCTTTAACAATACTACTAAAGTTATCATCTGTCAAAATAATATCCGAAGCTTCTTTCGCAACATCAGTGCCGGCAATGCCCTGCAAACAGAATCAAAATGTCATTTCTCTATGTGAGGTTATGTGGTAAGAATCAGTACCATAGCAAATCCGACATCAGCTTTCTTTAAAGCAGGCCCATCATTGGTACCATCGCCAGTAACAGCCACAACCTCCCGGTTTTCGCTGACTTTACTGTCAATAATACCCTTCACCAACGTATACTTGTCTGTGGGTGAAGACCTGGCCAGGACACGCATACGTGGCCAAACCTTGTCCAGCAAATGCTGCTGCACCTCGCCGGAACCATCGCGGATACGACGATTGAATTCTTTTCCTTCCAATATGATGAAATCGTCTGCCGGTTTCAAAATACCGCACTTTGTGGCAATGGAACGCGCCGTGTTGACGTTATCGCCGGTTACCATGCGCACCGTGATACCAGCTTTCTGGCACTTACGAATAGCTTCCGGTACCTCCGGACGTACCGGATCCTCAATGCCCACCACACACAAACACGTCAAATTGTTAACAATATTTTCCTCATCATCCCAATTCGGTTCGTTTTCAATGTGCACCTGATTGATTTCGGCCTTGTCGGGCACAAAATCACGATACGCAATCGAAATGGTACGCAAACCGTCGCAGGCCATTGGCTCAATCACCTGCCGCAGCAGACGCTCCTGCATATCCCTCGTGAACTTCTCCAAACGACCATCGTGACCATAAATGAAGGCACACCTACAGAAAAACAAACACAAACAACCATTTGTGTGTTTATTTTGTAATTGAGGAATTGAGGGGTGGGGGGTAAAAAAGAAAACTCACTTGTTTAATATAATTTCAGAAGCACCTTTAGTAAATAATCGATAGCCGCCTCCCTTGCGGGGAATGATCGTGCTCATCGATTTTCGCACCGAGTTGAATGTGTAGACGCGCGTAAACGTCTCCTCCGGCTGGTCATCACGCACCGTCTGGTAGTTCTTTTGCAAACCAAGAACGAAACCCAAGAGTGCACATTCGGTTTTGTTACCGACCTGCTTCGGCAGTTCAGAGGGTTCATCTGGTGGCTAGACAAAACAAAACATAACCAAATATATAATTTTTTAAAAGTTAAATTTAAGGTTATGTGGGTACCATACCATGATTCTTGAAGTGTATGCCGAATTGACCGAAATGCCCTGCACGATAAGATTGCCAACCTTCGATGGTATATCAGTAAACTTTGGCGTTGTCTTGCAGAGCTGTTCACAGATGTACGAAGACACCACCGTCATACGATTGGTGGTGAGAGTACCCGTTTTGTCCGAACAAATGGCGGTAGCGTTACCCATTGTTTCACACGCGTCCAAATGCCTTACCAAGTTGTTGTCTTTCATCATTTTCTATAAATCCCCAAAACATTTATTTAACAATAACCTATAAGTATTTTTTGGTTTTAAACAAAATGCAATGTGGGTTGCATACCTTAACACTATAAGCTAATGACAGTGTAACGGCAAGCGGGAGACCTTCTGGCACGGCAACCACGAGTACCGTGACACCAATAATCAAATGGCGCACCATATTGTTAACATACGACGCCTTCCATTCCTTCTGCTGGATCACAAACGTATGAACACAGAATTGAATGATTAAAATGACGACGGTGAGCACGGCGATCGTCGAACCGGCGTAACCAATCTGAATGGCGAGCTTGGTCAATTTCGCCTGCAGCACAGACTTCTCCTTCTTGTGTCCATCACCACCGCCATCACCACCCGCATCGACGTGGTTGCCTTGCCCATCCTCCGGCGTTGAATTACCATGTTTGTTAGCAACGGGCGCCGGCGAATTCATATGACTATTACCAGTCACTCCAGCTTCTTCATCTCCTACCACACATAACAGCACACAATAAATATTTACATCCCTCCGAAAACTATTCAATGAATAAGTACAACACACCTACGATACTAAAATGGTACATAAACGGTAGCAATCGCAAAAATTGTCGTAAAACACATGCAAATATTGTTCAATAGATAGTAAACATCATCAACATTTATCGTGTGTGTTTGCTATATAATATTTAAACAAATCTCTAACAATAATAAACTTGCACAATTGTTCATTAATTGATTATATCGTTTAGTTGCTGTTTTAGTCTTGGAAATTTTTACGTTTTACGTTCAACAAATGATGGTAAATACAAAAAAAAATGATTAAAAAAATAAAAAAATTCATTCACCTGTTAGGCTTTTCTTCTTCCGCTGCTTTTTAGCCTCTGTACAAAAACACATGCAAAAACGAGAACACATTAGCAATCTCAAAAACCACTCCAAGTCAATGGGGTCAAATCAAAATGGCGGACGAGAGAGAGAGGGGTAAAACACGCTTTCTGCGCTTCAGTTCCGCGACAGACCAAATCACATCTCAAGTATTTTCAAGTATTTTTCAAGTATTCCAAGTAAAAGTAAAAGTTTAAGTTATAGAAATAAATGTAAAAATATCGCAAAGTAAAGAACACAACATGACATAACCTTAAAATCTTTAAAAACCTCAAAACCATAAAAAATGTATATAAATGTGAAATAGTCAGTTTTCCACATGTCGATAACGAATATATTTGCAACAATTACGTAGGCATCCTTTAATGACAAGCCGCCATCTTGTTTTGTGTAATTTCCTTCACAATAAACAAAAAATGTTTGCCTATCATTGCGTAGCGTAAGCAATGAAGTAATTTTTAAACATATACGCCATTTTAACGGTGAAAAACCTTGAATACTTAACTATTTATTATTTCAAAAACAGAACTGCACTGTTTCTATAAATAATGCGACAATAAACGCGCTTGTAAATACTAAAACACGTATATACCATCGTTAAAACCCCCCAAAAAAGTAATAACATCCCAATTTCATGTGTGATTTTTTGATTATTCCTAACCTAAACCATCATAACGACGTGTTTAATATTATTCTTTATAATCCACAGCAACGTGATGTTTAATTTTGATATTATTTTCGTTTTTATTAGCCTCATAATAATGCAATAACATGCCATCTCAAACTATGTGAAATATGCAATAACTAATAACGTGTCGCTATATGCAACCCATTATACTCCAACATGAAAGTCCATTAATGTATTATGAGTTGCATACAATAAACACAAAGATTAAGAAATAGGCTAAATTCGAAAGTTTTGTAAAGTTTTTAAAAGTTTTAAGAGTAGAATTAAGATTTTTGCACTAAAAGTAAGTAACCAAGATGCTGTAGAGTCAATAAATCACGAGTTTTTAAAGAAAAACGAAAATTAAATTATAAACTTGAAAAATACTAGTAAAAAGAGAAAATAATTGATGCGATTTGGTTTGAAAGGCATGACCATAAAGAGATTTTTGGCCACGCGCCAAAACTCATAGTGTGTGTACACATTACACAATTTTGTGGTGCGGCATGGCAACAAATTGAAAAGGTAAGTTAGTAAGTAAAGTAAGTACATAGTAAGTGTATGATATATAGTTTGGTAAAGTTAGTGAACTGAAACTATTTAATTGCTATTATTATTTCATTATAGTTGGAAACTGGTGGGGGTTGAAGAAAATGTGGATGAAAAATGTGAGGTTAATTTTCCAAAAAAAGTGAATTTCATAAAATAAATTGAAGATAGCGCTGCATTCAAGATTCATTTGTTTTGGATGTTTTTAAAGAGTACGCGAATGAATAATGCATAGAAAGTACGTGTGCAAGCACGATGGAGGGCAGTAACTGAGTAACCTAGCCTTTGGAAAGGCAGAAAATGGAAAATGGAAAGTGTTGAGAATGAGATAGAGTCGAGTCGGTTGTTGGGTAGCCGGGGTAGTAGCTTGCGGCGGCGTGGAATGTGGAAAACCATATCGATTGATCCCACCAGCCTCGTCGTTCGTTCCATCGTCCTCGAAATCGTCGACGTCGTGTTGAACCGTGTGAAAACGGCGCTTTTCCGGGAAAATCTACCAATGACTCATTTCGTCATTTCTATGTTCGGTGCGTCATGTCGGTTAAAGATTTTACGATTCAGAAGAAAAGAAAATTGCTCTAGACAAGTGAGGAGTGTCGAAAGTTAAAACCTTAATAAAATTTTTAGGTTAAAATTGTTTTCTAGTGAAAATAATGAAAGGGGAGGTTGTTAAAAACAATCAAACCTGCTACGTATTGCTCACATCATCAAAATCATGCCCTAGAGACGTTTGTAAAATATTTTAGGGGGTGATGTAAGGGGGGCCAAAAAGTAGGGAGTGTATAATATTGTGGTATTAATAGTGTAAAATAGGGGTTAAGTCAAATCCAGTCAAAAGTTAGTAAAACCAATGACGTATGTCGACGCAAACCCAAGACGCCGTGTTACCTTTCTTCATTTTTTTAATCTCCTGCTCCTGCTCGTCGACGGCGGCGCCCAGCAGTGTAAAGATGATACCCGCCTGCGAGTTGACGCCGACGGCGGTGACCAGCATCTTGCCGGAGCCCTCCATCACGTGCGTGCCGGAAAGCACCATCGGGTCGAAGTGTTCGCCCTTCTTCACGTGATCCGATTCGCCGGTGAGGGACGATTCATCAACCTGGAAATATGAAAATATTGAAAATGACAAATACTACAACGCACAAAAAAATATATGAAAAATGTCCGTCCGGGTGGAAATTATTAAATCATCCATCACTTTATTAAATTCTGATCAATTCGATTTGCGACACGAAGAAAAAAAATTAAACGTAAATTTGATGAAAACACCCTGTATGGTTATAGATATACATTTATTACTTAAACAATGTGATGATAGTAAGTTCAAGTGCTTGCTCACAATGCTCACGCAAAGTAATTATGTAATTAGTGCGCGCACTCCGCACCGGCTGACACAATTCATCGAATAAATCGAAGGTCAAAGCAAAACATAACCTTAATTATTTCAGTTATAAAAAAAAATTCATCGATAATCGAATTTGATTACAAACAAAAATTGTATAAAACGATAACAACATTTTAATCGACTAATTAACCCAATTACAACCAACAAACAATGTAACTCCATCAAAATATCCGAATATCAAACCAAAGCTAAACGAACTTGTTGCAATTTCCATATTGCAAATATGAAAAATTAAATTTTAATTATATATTAGGTTATGTTGCATGCGTGTATGCAATATGAGTAGCATATCTCTGGATTCCATTGATTTGCTGTGGACAATGACGAATTGATACATAATTAAATTGTTAGATAGCTAGTTAGGCCGTTACGCACGTTAATGCGCTGCGTGCTGGTTGTTGCCGCCGCCAGTCGACATTTTCGCCGTCCGACCACAAATTGCGAATCTGATCGTTTATTAATTATCGACGATGCGCCTGGCGTTTGTGAATATACAGGGAACACACAAACCCACCCGCATGTTGGCGCCGCGTCGCAAGAACAATAAACAAAATTCAAATCGCTTGCGCCGCACGCGGCGCTCCAACGAGGCGGATGCTAATTTGATTAAATCCACTATTGATTATTCGTCGTCGTCGCACCAGCCAACCAACAACAGCAACAAACGGGCCCTTGTTGCGGATGGAAATAATTGGCAATTCACGCGCCCAACATAACCCACCCACATATAATACAAGCCCCTCCCCCCGCAGGCAG